>ML101856.1:117869-246337 GCA_003697995.1 Taxidea taxus jeffersonii
GGGAAACAAGGCAGGGAAGGGAGGGGAAGGGGAAACACGGGAGGCGCGGGAGGGGGGAGGAGAGAGGCAAACAGGGAAGAGATTGCAGGTAAAAATAAAACAGAAAAAGCCCAGGTGGAATTCATGCAAACTGTTCTCATCAACACGGCGACTCCCTCCTGTCACGGGAACTGTCAAACAGGCTCCGCTCGTAATGAAAGGAAAAATATTTTATTCAGATTTATTAATTTGAAAATGAAGCCCGCCTGTCGAGAGGGGGACAGTTCTTCTCAATCTGTCATCGTTGAACCACACGCTCCTGACATCGGGATTCATTTGTCTTGTCGGCTCTGACAGTTGGATTCTCCCAGAGCTCTTCCTAGTGGATCGCCCTGGGATTTTAAACCGGATGAAACACATTCCGACAAGGAACAGCCTCTTTATTAATGCAAATTACATGAGGAGGAGAGAAAAAAAGAGAGAAAGAGAGAGACGCCAGCAGCCGCTCTGGTGTTCTTATCCCTGTATCAGTCATTTGTTATTTACATTTATACACATTTTTCAGTTTTAATAAAAGGAGACCCGGATTTCCAGTGACATTTATGGACAGTTTGTTTCAAAAAAAATGATGCCATCACTATAATTGTATGCAAAAAAAAAAAAAAAAAAAAAGAAGAAAAGAAAGAAAAGAAAAGAAAAACCCGCGCGGCGCTCCGCTGGGTGGTGCGCGCTGGCCCGGCCTCCTTCTGGCGCGCGCGGGACCGGGGAGGTGGGGGGACCGGGGACCGGGGACCGGGGACCGGGGCCGCCGCCGGGGTCCCGCCGCCCCGCACGCCCGCGCGCCGCCCCTTTGTCTTCCGAGCGCAGCCCCGGGCAGAAGGCGCGGCGGGGCGCTGGCTCCCCGGGGACGCCCCGCGCCCACCGGCCGGGTGGGCACACTTGGCACCGAGCCCCTAGTCGGAGGGGCCCAGCAGGATGCTGTAGTTTGCATTTCTTCCCAAGCGCAAGAACTCGTGGTGGGTATATAAACACGAAGGCGGCCTGGGTAATCTGGGTCCTTATGTCCACGTAAGGGTGAAAGATCAGGTTTCATATTCTTTCATGGAGGAAGGGACGCAGGAAAGCATAAGGCCCAGGAAAGTCATGGGGCGGCCCTGCGGAGGCGTGTGTTACACGACGTCCTCTTGCTAGGAGCTGTAGAAATACACGTCCTGACTGGTTGCACCTGGACAAAGTCTCCCTTGAAAGTAAGCAAGCAATGGTTACCGTCCTCTCAGCTGGTCCTAACGTGGTTGTGTCCTTTCGGGACACAACAGGCAGAAAGAACCAGACCGTAGGATTCTGGAGAGCCCCTTCTGATTCCGTCTCAGTGGCTGGCCACGATGGACCCAGGACAGGTCAGATCCACTGGGGACCGAGCTCAGTGAGGTGACTGCCAGGCAGGAGGGCAAGAGCATGGGGAGATTGCCGAGCGGCTCTCCAACGCTGAAGGCTCCTGCATTCCTCAGAAGAATGACCCCTCCAGAGTTCCTAATACAGGAACAGAGTTCTAATCTCCCTGTGGTATCTGTCTAAAATTCTCCATGCTGCAGTAGGAAAAGCATGATGCAGGCTCTGGAGATGTAGGTCCCAAAGGAGAATCAGCCTTCAACAAAACTTGTAACGTTGGGTACATTGTAGTAACTTCTCAGGATCTCAGTTTACTCATCTGTAAAATGTGAGAGTTAGGCCAGATCGGTGGTTCTCAAAGCATAGTTCCAGATCAGAAGCATTGGCATCACTGGGCAGCTTGTTAGAAATGCAAATTCTCTGGCTTCCACCCAGTCCTACTGAATCAGAAATTCCAGGCGGCAGGACCTGGCGATCTGTGTTTGAAGGAGAATGCTCTGATCCTCGAAGTTTGAGAATCACGGGCCTAGATGCTCCCTAAGGCCCTTTGCAGCTCTGTGATTATAATTCCAAATGTGGTGAAGTTATCCCTTTATATTTACAGGATTCAGAGTGTATCCAGACTTTAAGAAGAAACTGCATAAGTAAGCTTTGCTAATTCTGAGGGTTAGAATTTTTTCCTCCTTAACATTTAGGATCTTTATTTAAAGAATCTTGAGAAGAAGTTGGAAAGTAGCATTAAACTGGGTAAAGGTCACCCCGTGCTCTCATTTCTCCAAGTGCCCTGCATCGAGCACTGCTTCTTTAAATCCAGACCACTATCTAAACATGATGTGTTCTTATCCACGTATTGCAGCCTGGAAACAGGTAACTCCCTTCATTCTCCCCAAGATTGTCTTTCCAATTAAATGAAAGGAAAGGACAAGACAAATAACCAAAAGGCAATGAGGATTTGGGTGATGTGTAAGGATACAATTAATGGAAGCAAGGGGAAAATTGCTTTTTGCCTGGGAAGGCAACACAAAAGAGTATACCTAGCCAACAACCACGTGTAAAACAAATGCCTGGGCCAGTGCGCATTCAGCACCGGGGTATGTGTGTTTGTTTAATGATGTCTCCACGGTCTATAGAATTAATATTTAATAGCACTTGTCAGCAAGATTCTATACAAGGGTTTGTTCTGCCTTTTTTTAATGCTTGTTAGTGGTTGTGTCTTCCTGGGTTGTTCTTCTTTAATATTAGAATTACCCTTTGCATTTATGGCAATGTTTGTCTGCCTTTTTATTTGCGACTTCGCGTGATTTGGCAGGGGAGGGGAGATAGGGAGGCCGGCAACAGGATTAAAAAGACTTTCATCCGTGCCTCTTGTCTCCTCGGCCAGAGACAGAGGGAGCAAACAAGGCTTTTTTGTTTATTCATTGTTGTTTTTACCGGTAGGTAGCGCAGGACCTATCCTCTAGCATGCACTCAAAATTGTTGTTTCTTACAACATAAGTCAAAGAATTGGAACTTATGATATTAGCCAGATGGCCAAGTTACATATATAACAAAAGTGCAATTTTGTTTTGACTTTCAAAAATCATTAGACTGGACTTTGAATGGAATATTATACTGTGATGTTAAAGAGAGATCTACAGAATGTAGATCCCATGTCAATAACTGGCAATGCTTGCGAGCTTATCTTTTCTAGAATACCATGATGCAGAAAGTCAGCAGTTCTGGGTCTGTCGTAGGTGAGTTGGAACATACCATGTAAACTTCATCCCCTCTAACCTTGCTTTGTTTTCAGCACAGAGTATTTTACCACCACAAATTATAGCTGTTTGCTTGCCTACTCAGTTGTTTACTATTGTTTGGTTACTCAAATTGTTCTTCTTGCCCACTGGAATGTAAGCTCCTGGAGGGTAAGGACCTTGTTTACATTGTGCAATAGACCCTCACAATTTTTCCCTCCTCTTGCTGCTAAGTACACTATCAGGGGTCTGGAAACACTCACAGCTATTGAAGGAGCAGCCAAGTGGATGGAAGGATGAATGCTTTCATGGGTTCTAATGCCACAGGCACAGCCATGACTCTCAGATAGGAGAGATTTGGTCCCAGGCCTACCTGGTATAGAACCTGAGGTACAGAACCTCTCCCCATAGCAAGCCATGTGACCTTGGACAAAGGAACACAGGCAACAACATCCGCTGTGGAAGGCTGTTCTGTGGACTGGAGACAGAGGCCAGAATGTGTTTATCCCTGTGCCTAGCCTACAGTAGATACTCTACCAATGTAAGTATTGTTTAATTATGGCCTGGGGTAAGTTGTGCCCTTAAGAGCACCAGTCAGGTCTTATACACATCTCCATATCTCTCAGAGTCCCTGGCACACTGAAGGACAAACAGTAGGAGCTTAATAAATATGTGCTTGACTGCTGGACTGACAACCTGCATCTCTAGGCACAAAGGGAAAAGTTGTTACATAAATAATCCAAATCCACAGATAGTTATCAAGTAGTGAAAATGATCAAGAATTATGCTGGGGGCTGTGTTAGCCAGACATCAGTAAAGAATTAGAAACAGGGCACCTGGGTGGCTCAGTGGGTTAAGCCACTGCCTTCGGCTCAGGTCATGATCTCATGGTCCTGGGATTGAGTCCCACATCGGGCTCTCTGCTCAGCGAGGAGCCTGCTTCCCGCCCCCTCCCCCCACCTGCCTCTCTGCCTACTTGTGATCTCTCTGTCAAATAAATAAATAAAATCTACAAAAAAAAAAAAAGAATTAGAAACAAAACTCCCCAAAACTCTAAAAAATGAAAATCCTGCTCACTGAGTCCATCCTCGTCCTGAAAGCTTGGCTTCGGGGTACGTGGTTTCTATAATTCAAGTTCAGGCTCATACTCAGGAATTGACCTAAACACTAGTAGTCTTAGCAACTGTCAGAAAACAAATGTGTCCTCTGCTCTGTTTCCATGTATAATTTGCACCTACTCATGATCTGCCTGCTTAAGACCGCTTATGTTGTGTGTTCTCATCAGCTGAGCTCCACACTCCCTTATAACCCATCCTGGACACTCTTCATCTTTACAGACTTAACTGAGATCTGTTTTAAGGGGGAAAAAATAAATTAGTTTATTGGGAGATCTACATGAGTATTTTCTCCACTGAGAGCAACTCGGGCCTTGACCCTTATTTTGTTAAATAATAATAATAACTGAAAATGTGATGGCACCAGCTGACACCTAGCTGCAGGGCAAAGACCAGTCTTGTTAGCATTGCCTGGCAACCTAGGGGTGACATCTTGGAGAATCAGAAGGGACCCAGTGAGTCAGGAGAGGTCACAGCACCAGAATGAAGGGAACCCGAAGATCACTGAAGATCCACAAAAGTCTCCACTGATCTTAATGGTTTCAAAGGATCTGATCCTCATCTGTGAAATAGAATTGAAGAATCAGTGAATGAAAATGGTATAAACCAGATCAAATCCTTTTAGAGTTTAGTTTCCTATTACCTTTAAAAAGAAGCACCAGAAGTGATAGTTGCACATATTTCTAAGTGCTTTTCTGATTTTTTTTTAATATTTATGTTTAACTTTATGAGCTTTAAATGCTTTGAGGAATACTCAGAATTTCAAGGACTAGTCAAGAGGGAATCAAACCCCAAAGTTAGAGACAGGACAAAGCAAAAACAAACAAACAGTTTCACAAATAAATGAGTCTCCATGAGTACGGAGGCTCAAACTTTCAAAATCAATTTGCTGGTCAAAATTCAAAGTGCTCTAGTCTAGTTAACTTATATATGTCCCACATGAATAGGTACTAAGATTTATTCAGCTTTCTATACATGGTATTAACCAACTACACTATGCCCCACACTACTGCCTATTGGATATAGAAAAACATAGGGATCGTTGCCTCTGCCCTCAAAGAAGAGTTCACAGTTCCTGGGGGAGAGGAGTTAGACATGTACTCCTATGTATTTTCAATTCCTATTCCAAATCAAAGTGTAAAGTCTCCTAAGGTCTCTGGTCATGGCATTTTTAGTGAAGAGCCAGTTCTCTAGACCTGGAATTTGGAAGTTGAACTTGACCTTCCCTCGCTTTCACTCCCTATCTAGACAATCGAGGTCATCATCCCGACCCCTGGGTCAGGTCTCAGCCTCTGCCACTTCTGCCCATCTCTTCAGCTAACTCCTTACACTGGCCCACCCATCCCTTGCTTGGACTTGAGGAAGAGCTTACCACCTGCTTGTCAAACAATCACCACCCAGTCTGGGTTCAAATCTCGCCTCTGACTTTACCAGTTGTGTGACATTAGGTGGTTGACCTTTCTGTACCTTACATTTGTCATCAGTAAAATGAGGACAATACTAACCCCTACCATACAGCTTCTGTGAAGACTGTACTGCCCTTAGGATAACACCCAACAATAATAAGCACTCGCTAAAAATTAGCTATTTTCATCACCAATGCCTCTCTTCCTTAAAATAGGGTCCATTGTACTTAGATAAAATTAAACCCATTAGGGCATAAAAGGACCCTCCTGACCCAAACCCTGCCTATGTGTTCCCTTATCATGAGCCAGTAACAAACCTATCCCCTCCTTGAATCTATGCTTCAGCTACACTGGTTTTCTTAGTGTTCCAAGAAAACCAAACTGCCCACCACAGGGCTTTTATACCTGCTGCTCTCTCCCACCCTGGAAATCTGTATGGTAGCTACCCCCATTCTTTATGTCCTGGGTTGACATCTCTTTACAGAGGCCTTCCCAGCCTCCCTTTCTGAAATAGATCCCCATGCCTGTGAGTCTCTCCAACACTTGTTTGCTCCCTCTGAGAGCTAACTACAGTGGGATTTAACTCTTCCCCTAGGACAGGGATCAGCACACTTTTTTCTGTGGCGGACCAGAGAGTAAGTATTTTAGGCCTTGTGGGCCATATAGTCTTTGTCATCCTTACTCCATTCCACATTTGTAGCCTAAAAGCAATGGTTATAAACATGAATAAGTGTATCTATGTTCCAATAAAACTTAATTGTTAAACTTTAGACTTGAATTCCATATAATTTTCACATGTCAGGCAATATGTTCTTCTGATTGTTCCAACCATTAAAAAATATGAAAACTGGGGTTCCTGGGTGGCTCAGTTGGTTAAGCATCTGGCTCTTGATTTTGGCTCAGGTCGTGATCTCAAGGTCCTGAGATCGAACAGCCTATGGAGCTCCATGCTGAGCTCAGAGCCTGCTGGAGATTCTCTCTCTCCTCTCCCTCTGCCCCCTCCACCTGACACACTCTAAATAAAGAAAATCTTAAAAAAATATATTTAAAAACCATACTTACCTCACAGGCCATACAAAAACAAGTAGATTTGGTCCTACACAGAGTAGAAGCTTCATGAGGGAAGAGATACACTTGTCATGTCATTGTGTTATCTCAACATTTGGTCTGCGGCCTGATATATAATGGCCCTTGTTAATTACTTTTTTAATGAATTAATAAATCCAGCTATAAGTTGCCGTAACCACAGCTAGATCTCTGAAAACATCAAGCAAAATGGCAATTTCAATAGAATTAATTAAAAATCCATTTTCATTCACTGCTTTATAGTTTACAAAGTTCTTCCATATACATGATCACCCTTGATTACCCCCCAAATCTTTGTAATAATGAAGGCAATAATATAAAATGTGAATTTAAGAGCTATAGGAACTTCTCAAATTACTACAACTAATTAGTGATGGGACCAGAACAAGAACTTGGTACCATTTCCTCTAGACAGTGGCTCTCCAAGTGGGGTCCCTGGACCAGTAAACAAGCATTCTCTGGGGCCTATTAGAAATAAAAATTCGCTTGGGCCCCACTCCAGGTGCGGGGCCCCACAGTCTCTGCCTTAACAAGCCCTTGGGATGATTCTGATGCATGCTAATGTTTGAGAAACACTCCTGTAGGCCAGCAGCTCTCAGCACTGGCTTCGTCTTTGAATCACCTGAAGAGTCGGTAAAAATCATCAGTGTCTGGGCCCCACCCGCAAGAGCCTCTGATTCATTTTCTCTGGGGCTAGGTGTGGGCATCAGTATTTTTAAGAGCTCCCTGGGTGATACTAAAGTGCATCCAGAGTCAAGAACCCCAGCAGTAAGGGCCCTGCTGCTTCCCCTCACAGGAAAGAAATGTTGCCCAAATTAGTTAGGATCACCTGCCATAGATCCAAGCCAATATTAGGTCCTGAACTTACTCTCTTCACGGGACATTGAAAGATGAATTTCTTACCGCCTCAGATAACGTAATAGAGTCTCATAGACACCACAGGCCCCCAGAATAAGACCTGCCCCGATAATCTCTCAGGTTCCAATTTCTCTTCAGGCCTTTATTCCCGTTGCCACGGCCCCCTCCCTGCCTGCTTTCATCAGCTGATTGCACAGATTCCATTAGAACGAAGGGCAGGTGCAGCGCGGAATGAAGCAAGAACTCATCTGTTCCTTCACGTTCTCACTCCTGATGTTTGCTCGTTTGTATGATTAATTTTATCAATTTTCCTGACCTGCTTTGCCACTGAAATAAATATGACAGCTGCAGTGCTGCTTCCATTCTTCCTCTTGCCAAGTGAGATGCTGAGATGTGTTTTCTTGTTGATTGCAGACTTGGGTAAATATCAAGGAAGGGGACCAAACAGGATTCCTCCTGGTCACACTGAGAAAGCAGGTGTGGAACCAAATACGCACGCTTTCATAGGATATGAGAACGAGAAAGCTCATTTCCCACGTTCCAGCTTTCCTAGCGACTCCTTCAGGAAAACAAACACCACATCCCCACGTTTCCACGTCCTCCTTTCGGAGTAAACTACTCTATCAGGGACAATATCAAAGTATTCAGTCCCTGACCGCCTCTTCTACCTCTCTGTCCGGTAGGGGTGAGGTGACAGAGTAAACAAGGTGTGAAAGCACTCTGCAGACTCTAACCTGTCTCAAAAATGCTATTAAAAGCGGCCCAAGCTTGCCCTAGTCTAAAAGAAGGGAAATCACTTGTACTGAACCCCCGATATTTGCCAGGCCTTGTACATCATGACTCTTTACCATCCACCTTAAGGAAGGCATATTAATTCCATTTTATAGAGAACACTGAGGCTCAAGTGATTGAGGCTCAAGTGATCCTTGGTGGGTTCGAAGACCAGCCTCGTACCTCAGGCGTCACACCCCCACTGTCAGTGGTGACCAGCCACATGCAGAACTGTCTAACTGCTCTTACTGGGAACCCAGCTTCCAGACCAGACTATACAGAGGCAGAGCGTGACTTGGCCTTGTGGGGAAAATGAGATAAATCTGGTTTCATTTGGTTTAATTAGAGGAAAACCCAAAAGGTACTTCATTCCAAAATCCATTGCTATCTGCCTTTGAGCAAGTTATACTCTTTGTGATTCGGCTTTCTAATGTATAAAATACACAGAATACCACTGACAGATTTCGATTTGGGGGTTACATTAGTTTGAGAAGATAATGCACACAAAATACACCAGAAGCCTGTTCTTCATACATATTCAGGGCTTGCGAGTGGGTGTGTGTGCGTGTGCATGTGTGTGTGTGTGTGTTTCGGTGAAGGAATAACAAAATAAACCAACTTGTTATTGGTGAGTAGGACTGCGTCACTTTGCACCCTTGGTAACCCGCTGATGGCTGCATGAGCACATGCAGAAGAATAAGCACCCATCAGCCTGAAGCTTTACTCTCCAAAGGATGTGTAGTGAGCCCAATTTTGTTAGGAAATAAGCTGAAGAGGTAGTGCCAAAGCCTATTTTCCTAAATCATTCCACTGGAAGGAAACTTCAGAGGCCATTTTTGTCCTGCCTTCAGGGAGTCAATGCTATTATCTCTTTTGGATGGGAGCACAAGGACCAGAACACAGAAAGCAACGATGCCAGATGAACAGCTAAGAGTGGACTGGAAACCAAGTCTTTCACCTCTGTGTTAGGAAGGCAGCAACCAGCTTGTCTAGACTTTCTTCGGTCCACCAGGCTTTCCTCCACATGTGGTTCTGGAGGAGCCTAGCCATCATGGTTGCAAGAACTGGAGAGGGAATGGCTACAACCTAGCCCTTTCAGAGAGGGATGACGTTTGCCTCATAATCCCTTTGCCTTCCTTATCCCCATTTCTGCCAACCCCATCATTTGGGCTGTTCCTCAGAACAGATAAAGCCATCCGAGAATGCTCCTCTAAAAACTGGATGGGGCATGAAAAGGTGCCAGCGGGCTACAGAGAAGAACGTGTCGACAGGAGAGGTGGGACCCAAGCAGCTGGGTGTCATGACACTCCCATGGCTCTGGAGGCTGTGTTCTGATCAGTAGGAGGAACAGTGAGCACAGCAATAAATTGTTATCAGCATTAGCTTACATTTGACTGGGTGATAATTTTTGGAGAATAAATAGCCAGCCTACTACCAAGTACATCACAGAATCCTTGGCCAATGGATCATCTCCCTCCCCCAGAAAATCTCCACTGAATAGCTATCCTGCAGCTTCTCAGCCCTTGCTCCTTGCTGTGGAAGGGCGAAGCAAGTAGAATGGAGATATCGTCTTTCTCTGGGGTCCCCTGGGCCTGCTGAGTACAGAGGTACAAGCAGGTGCTCAGCTATTTTCCCCCATCCCATTTGTAAAAAGAAAATGAGATGGAGGAAGGGAGGAGAGAGGCTCTCGTTACTTTCCTTCGCATTGATCACTGCACACACCATCATCAGAGCATCACCACGGGGGAGGGATGGTGGAGAGCACAGGCTCGAATCAGGGCCCTGCCTTCTGACTAGAAAGAACCAGGCATGCGACATGATGTCTAATTTCCAGCCTCCCAATTGCCCAAGCAGACCTCATCTCCTGAATTCCGCTCTTCCTAAATGAGGGGAGCGAGGAAGGGGGGTCTCCTGCTGGCGGAGTGTTGAAAGCACGATCCATGACATAGGCCTGGGAGGAAGATTTTGCTGGGGAAATGCAGGAGCTTCGGTATTTTGCACACCAAGCTTGTCTTCTAATGACAGCCTTGGGAGCCAGACATTTCTAAGTGCTAATTAGAGGTGTTGATTATCGTGGTAACCCTGTGGGGGCTCAACCCAAGCCCGAGAGCAAAAGCCACAGATAAAATAAAGATTGTTACAATAGCTCACGGTGTCACATGAGCATCGATACCGGAATGTCAATGCTCAGGCGCAATCCGATCGGGGACTTTGGCTAAAGCGGTGACGACGGACTGGGCTGATACGTGGGCTGTCACACCATTTACAGTGTGCAGTTCTGATCGACGGAGAGATTCTCCATCCTAATCAATCAGGAAAAACTCACCAGGACTCAGACCTAAAGAAATCAGCTTATGACGGGATTTCACTACAACATATGCAAAAGCCACGGAAGCCGGATGCACAGAGAACCTTCGCCTCTCCAGTTCTAAAGTAAAGGAGCTTTTTAAGACCCCGTATGCTTCACTGATACATATGACCTTAAGCAGGCACGTATTTTGACATGCGTGCATGTGGTTTTTCATATAGCAAAGGCATTTGGGTAATTGATTCACTCTCACTTTGCATCCCTATCTTTTGACAGCTCAATACTATGGTGGAAAGAGAATGAGGATCAGAGATGGAAGTCTTGAGGATGAGCATTAATTGGAGAGGCAGCCCAACATTGAGTTGAGAGCAGAGGCTCTAGAATCTGAAGAGGATCCGATACCAACTCCAACCTTCCCTACTTAAGCTTCCCAGCCCCAGTTCTGCCTCCTGCTAAATGGGGGTAATAACAGCACCTGTGCCCTAAGAGGCTTGAGGAGTAAAACGATGTAATGTGGACCAGAATGTTAGTATCATGTCCGGCATTGATGTTCATTAAGCCACTTAGCCTGTTTTGGCCTCCTAGTTCTCATTTGGAATAAACAGAAAATAATACTACCCACTTTGAGAATTGTTTCAAAAATTAAATGGGACGATGAGACTTATGAGCCAGTACAAATTTACAAAAGACCATAATGATCATTATAAACACGACCTAGGTGGTCATCTGTTTGAGGCAGGATGTCTAGGCTAGGCTTAGACCAGCTCCTTTGCCCTTGAGTCTCTGGCTTGCTGTGTGACATGGGGAGGTGGCAGTCCCTTCTATTTTTTAATCCAAAAGCTGATTCAATAAAAGGTCAGAATTTGAATGAGATAATGCATGTGTCACTCTTTGTCACCTGTAAAGCACTTGCATATACAACTGTCTTACAGCGTTGTCGGCTTTGAAGTTGGGCAAACCCAGATGCAATTTTATTTCCACAATTGACCAGTTCCATAGCCTTGCGTAAGTTATTTAAGTCCCCTTGATTCTAAAATGAGGACAGGAATACCTGCCCCAAAGGTGATATATAACATCTAACGCCATATCTGGGATGCGGAATATAACAGATATCCATTCTGTCTCACATGTGCTCACTGAGTGATCCCGATTAAGACACTAGGGACACCTCATCCCTCTGCAAAGGGGAGAAAAAGGTGAGCTCAAACAAGTATTAGATGACCTCCACACCTGGATGTGGAGGTATGCAGTAAGAGGCTTGTAAAAGTGCAAAAGAAGGAGAAGAAATCACTCTCAACCCCGCATGCAGGCAGCCAAGCCCTGGGCATAATGCTCTATCCCTGATCTAAACAGACCCAGGAGGGAACATGGCAGGGATGGAGGAGGGTAGAGCCATGTAGTCATTTTTTTCTGCTGAGATATTCCCTGGCTGCTTAAACCCTCCCTTTATCCCCAGAGCTTACATTTTTCAACACCAGCAATCTGTACATTGAAGTCACTTTACTCTGTTGGGAGGCATAAATCTGGCCTCCTCAGAGTCCACTGTAGCAAATTGCTAGCACCTTCTCAGACACAAAGGAGAAAATCAAGGTTGACTGCAAAATTCTTCTAGTTGCTTTGAGAAAGTCATCCTACTTGAATTCAACGGACAAGCATTCTTCAAGGTATGTTCCACTGAATGCTGGTTCCAAGAGATACTTTTTTTTTTTTTTTTTAAGTAGAACTTCATGGTCAAAAGTTGGTGAAACACCATATTCTCTATCTCCCTTTTTGAAACTGGCAATCAGTGTTAGCTTATACTGGAAAGGTGTTCTGGTAAAGCAACTTCTCTATTTCACTTCATGCTTCCTTACCGGATTTGCCGATGGAGCCCATTTTCCAAAGAACACCTAGCCAAGTCTACAAAACTGGTTTCTAGGAAGGCACTTTTGCCAACTCTGCAAAGAGTATAAGACTGATGTTTCCCACATATCCAAAATTCTATTTTAGGTTTTAATGAGTCTTGGGTAGAGGGTACCCCATAAGTATTTGCAAAGTGAATGGATCCCAAAAATGACTGGCCATTTGGCAAACTATAGGGAATTACTCTATGTTGTATAATGTGCCACCACAGTCAACTGACCTCTCAACCCACAAAAGTTTATCCAGTGCCATACCCTTTGCTGTGAGGTGAATGGTTCCATATAAGACAATCTGTTATTATAATGCAAAGAATCCAAAGCAACTGAACTTCAGCCCTGACGTGGTTCAACTCTAGAGGAATCTTCCCATTTGCTTGTCTCTAGGTCACTCTTCCCTCCAGCCACACAGGAGGACAGTAACCATCGCTTAGATTTTTTTTTTAATGTCCTAATTTTCAATAGTCTCTCCCATTTGCCCCATAAACCACTGAAATGCACACAACACTCTAATACTTCAATGCCCAAACTCCATTTCTTAGATTTCTCCTTTCACCTATTATCAACACAACCACTCCTTATCAGATTACATGTCCTGATGTGAAATTCATAAAATATGGCCACAGAATTCATAGGTAACATAGTAGGAATCGTCCACGACAGATGAGGTGAGAGAGATCTGATCTCTGTTTCCAAGGGTGATGACAAGGGAAGATATGATTTCATGTCATCTTTTAATCGTTTTGTTTTATAAAATGTCATGTTGTGGCTATTATATGTAGGTTTCTTGTGCCTGAGTTTATGTATTCCAAAGAAGATGACCTTAGTCCAAAAGGAAATGCATGCCACAGGGTCCTCACATCGATGCAAATATTACCTTCTTTCCAAGGTCTTAAGAGAGCCAGCCATGGCGGTGGCCGTGATGATTTACATTCCCCAGGAAGGGTTAACCTCATCTCATGGCCACTGTTGTCTCAGGACAACTTGTCAGCCCACAAGAACATCCCATAATGGATTTGAAGTGGATTGTGCAGCCCCGTGCAAGGTGGATGCTGTATTTATTGAATAGACATTAAAAAGAACATTTCTCAATTTCTCAGCACTGAACTCAGGGTCAATGGATCTTCTTGGCACTGACATGCTGAGTCAACTCCTAGCTCAAAGCTTTTAAAGGGACTGGGGTTAGATTAAAGGATTAGACTCCGTCTTGAATGTTTCCCTGGCAAAATCGTTGGGTCTTAAATCATTTATGTTGCCTTCAGTGCTTTACGTGGCCTCTCACTGCTAGCTTTGAAAGAAATACACACAAACAAACAAACAAACACGCTCACACAGGCAACACACCAAGACCATAACAACCCTTCTTTTGCAGATTTTATTAGAGATTTTTAGCCTCGGAGAGGAAACTACTCTAGACTTGTCATGGAGGTAAATTGTTATGCTTTTAGCAATCATTAGAAGGAAGAAGTCCATGCCTGTGGACTCTGAATTCTACACCCCCAAATGGAAAGCAAGCCTACGATAGCTGTGCCTTCCTATCCTGCCACGTGGTCATCCTTAACGTAAACCCAACTAACTAACTGACTTTGCTTGAGACAGCCACAGTCCCTCTCACACCTTCTGCATGCATCATCCCCACTTCAGTATTCACTGGAATACCCACCCATGCAGTCAATCATTGTCACCTGTCACCCTGCTGGAAGTCTGTATATACACAATGCCATTCATTCACTGATGGCTTCTTACAAAAGAAAACAAGGTTTCAGTTCTTTTACATACTTTGCTCATGTACAATTAAATGCAGGTCAAACAACACACACACGTTCTTTGTGTAGTTTTATATATTCCAGAGTAAGAAAAATACCTGCCATGTTATGTGGAGCAACTAAAAGGTCTGTATGTGATGTCTGTGCGTAGGAGCCCAGCCAAGAGCTGTTGGAGCAGGAGTGGGATTGGATGCCTTCCTTTTAGCTTTATCTACAGTACCTCCCAAGCCAGCCAAGGCAGCCAACAGTGGCTTTCTCACTGATGTGCCAAGACACTTTCACCTCTATCCTCTTTTCTGGTGTCTTCCCCCCACTCAGCGTCCTTTTGTCTTTTCTCTGTCTAGCCCTAATCATACATTTCCGGATGAGTACAATTTTAAGTGTGTCTCCCTGGTGAAGGCATCTCTGACCATCACAGTCTCACTGGACTTTTCACTTATTCAATGGCAATGTTTATTCTTGTTCCATGAAAATATTTGCCATGACTTTTTTCCTCAACTAGATGGAGAACTGAACAAAGGCTACAGCCTGATTTTTACATGTTTCGTTTTCGCATCTCATCTCTTCCCTCTCAGGAAAACACACACACTTTCACGTGTCCCATTTCTGTGCTGAGCATGCTCCATTTAGGATAGGTGCTCAACAATTACTTGTTTCCTATCTGACTACCTTCTTATATAACTGTTCCGAACCATCTAGCCCTCTTCCCCCTCCAGAGTTGGTTTTCTTAACATCAGTAGCGGTCCATTTCCTCCCCAGGCCCGGGAATCCATTCTATTCTAGAGGAAGATTAGTACTTGAAATTGGTGCCCTACTTCCAGTACCTAAGCTACTGCCTCATTTCTGTGAACAAGTTCCTGCTGTGTATCCCACTCTTGTACTTGCTTAATTTCACTGTGGTTAAAGCTCCATCTCTGAATCCTACCCACTTTCTCACTTTCTCCAAGAAAAAGACCATAGGTAACTCCTGGCAATTCTCTCCAAAAATCAGAGCTCTCCCTAAAGACTTTACCCCAATGCTGAAATACTACGTCTGTCCATCAACTACTCCTCACTCCCTGCTCTCAAACTCCTCAATCTTTAATCCAGTTTCCATTGCACCAATGAATCCTACTCCTACTGAGTAGGATTCTTGCACTCTAAGCTTCTTGCACACTACTTTATTTTATCTTAGCCTGCTCCACATGAAACTTTCCCTGACTCTGAATTCCTACCTCCAAACCCCAGCTGGTTTTTCTCTCTGGCCTCCAAGAGCTTTCTAACTCCCCACCACCCATACAATCATCGTCTGGATCTCTCAGACTCAAGCAATAATACTCCATGTCCCAGGAAGACAATACCAGTTTCCCCACTCTCCTATGAGAAGAAGCAGGACTCATAAATCACCCATTACTATACTTTTGGGACATCATCATCCACTTGCCTGGCTCTATTACCTCTACCATCTGCAGTTGAACCCAGCTTCAAATGCCTTTCCCAAGTTTCTAATCTCTGCAACAAGATTCCCTCTACCCCATTCTGATAATATCCTTCAGCCCTGGTGTGTACAGTGGGACAAGGTCAGTGGCGGCCATATTGACTTGATGTTGTTTAGTAAGAATAGTCTGTGGGTATCAACTGCGGTGTCATTTTGTGGTTTGCTACATCTTCTGGTGGTCTCATAGACAAAAGGTGCCAATGAATTGCTGAGTTGGTACCACCCAGGCAGTGCCTGTGAACTCAAGAAACCAGAAACAATGCTCAGAGCTTTTACTGCAAAGTGAGAGTCAAGAGTTTATTACAGGGCTCAAGGTAGGGAAGAAAAGTCACAAGCAAACAGGCAGAATATAGACAAAGTTGTTCCATTGCAGGAATAGTTTTTATCCCTCCCCTGGGTTTAGACTAATTCTCATTTATCGAAGCTCCTTTGAGCCATAGGGTCTTGCTCCTAAACCCAGACACAGATGGCAATAATGTTAACTCTGTGTATTCCAAACCACTGTTGTATCCCAGGCCACAGGGAACCTAGTAGTTGTTATGAGAACCAAGCCACAGGTGAATCAGTAAAAGAAATTCATTGTTAGGAAAGAGGTGAACCCAGAGAGTATCTTGTTTGGTTGTTTTCTTACACAAACTCAAGTGATAGCTGGCTACTGATTTATTTTAGTCTTAGGCTTAAAGCATTAGAATTAGTGCTTTGACCTTGATGCCCATTAGACTAAGCTCCTTTACCTTGTCCCTGAAGTTCAAGTGTCCCCTCTCCCATTCTGGGATCCTGTCATCCCCACTGAATTCATGGGATCCACCTCAGTGATGGCATCTCCCACTGTCAACCCTGGCCTTGGAGAGTAACTACTATAGAGCCTTCAACGGATGTGGGTGCTTCCCTGACCAAAATATTTCTCAGTGCCTGATGAAGGAAGGCCCTCTGGATCCTGCTAGGGGATAGAAACGGTGGATAATTATAGATGATACATAATAAAGACACTCCATCATTCCCAATGCCCTAAAATTTTAAATCTTCTATAGTATGTCAAGAAAGTTCCAGCTTCTCCTCTCCATTTAAGATTGAGTAGAAGTTTCAATGGGCCAATTGAGAATATTGTTAAAGCCTCTTCCAGATGCTTGAGATGCAATTCATCTTTGGTTAATGCTCCTACATTAATCAGTTCAGCCCAGTCCACCATTAGATATCTCCCCTCATGGTTTAACACACTTAGATCCATTTCTACGCATGTTTGCCTGATACCTGCTGATTTAAATTGGCAAAATATTATGAACTTTTGGTACATATGTCTCTCCTTGTGAGCCACACTCCATAGTGCCAAGACATTGAGTCTCGTGATGGGTCTGCAGGAAGCAAGAGATGGTAGGATAGGGTCTTGAGGGATCCAGCATTCCACAAGAAGACAGGTGCCTTTCCCAAGTTCAGTACCAGATCTTTCCTTGTAAAGGCCAGAAAGAACTCCTTAGACACTGGAAGTAGGGAAGGAAGGCTTGGTGGTATTTGGAGGCTCAATGAACTCAAATTCACAATAATCTATGCAAATGCCCCATTCTAATCTCAGGGTTCCATTCTTCCTTTATTAAGGCCTAACATTCTTTTTTTTTTTTTTTAGGCTTAACTTTAACATAAAAGACAAAACAAGCCTATGGGTTCAATTTGCATTAAATTCAGCCATCTCCAGAATCATATATTGGTCTTGGTCTTCAGAAACCTCAACCCTACAGCTCTAAGAAACAGAGATTCCTTTAAGACAGCCATAGACATTTTTTTGGCTCTCTATTTGTGCCTTGAGCTGGGAATTTAAAGATTTCGGCTTTTGATTTTTCTTTCTTTAGAATCTCTGGTACAGGAAGAAGCAGCCCTCCTACCTATCCTACTTTTTGTGCCCCAGATTGTGCTATTAGTACAATTTGGGGGTCCCATGCCTCACCTTCTGTAGACAACTGATTCCACATAACTGAAGGTAATAGATAACTTAAACAGCTGTTTTATCCTTTCAAGCCACAGACTCCTTGTGACCTACTTGTCATTGACAATAAAGTCATTACTTCCTCCAGATGTAACCAGATCAGAGAATGAATTTGAGATGCTCACCTTTTAAATTTTCTATCCTCCTGGAAACACTTCTCGTATGCAGAAACTTATTTCAGTCGGACTTCCATCAGAAAACTAGAAAGCATTAAATGCACTGGGATATAGAAAAGCTTAATAGAGGAATGAGGGATTTATATAATCTTTAGAAAAGCTAGAGGAGCAAAGATCAAGGAAACAAATACTGATGATAGCAGACCAAAGCCCCAGAGTGGATGATTCTCAAAAGCTTTCCAGGAAATTGCAGAGAAGCTGGCACCAACTGTCTTAGCCTGCCCCAGAAAGGTTCTTAAGAGCACACTAGAACCCTGCTGTGAATTTCATCTTTGCCCTTGCACCTGGTGCAGTTGTGTTGAGGGAATACCGGCTTCTCCTTTTCCACCTTCCAAAGCACATGCAAGTTCTTCAGATTGGAAAAGAGTATCTAACCTAGACCTACAAAAGGAAAGGGATCCTGAGAAACCTAACTTCTGGCTTTGCTTCTGTAATGCAAAACAGGATGACAGTGGCGGTAGTTGAGAATAGACAATCCAGGACACTTTTCAAAAGAAAATAATCACTAAGGATAAAGTTCCAGGCTTTGGTTTAAACATCACAAGGATCATATTTGGAGATAGGATTTCTCCAGGAATGTCTAACTCACAACACTTAGAAAAATGATTACCTATTTCTGGCTCTTATGAGGAAAAAAATTCTCCATGTAAGTTTCTGCAGATTCCATTTCCAAGATGGCTCTCCAATGAGTCTATATCTTTCTGTCTCCACTGCTATCCTAGACCTGTCATTTCTCAACTAGAAAATCATTTTACCCTCTTTCAGTTCTCTACACCCAAGCCACTCTCCTGCCTACAGCCAGAGAGATCTAATACTGATACTTCCCTTCTGAGAAGTCATCCCCCTTTACTTATGCCCTACCCTGAGTTTCATCCATACTAAACTCATTTTGATTTTTTTTTTCATTGTGCCCTATTTCCCCTTCTCAAACACCTTTTCCTCTGCCTAGCACACCCTCTCCTCTTTCTTCCTCCACATCCAACTCTCTCCTGGCCTTCCTTTGCATAATGTTCATCCAAGTCTTAACCAGAATGTCCATTTCCTTGAGTAGACTTCACTGGTCTTACCCATTATACTTCCTTATAGCTTTTGGTCCCTTTAGCTTAAGATTTATTCTAAGCTGCCCCATAGTCCCAGCCTTTTGCTTGGCTCACCCTAGGTCAACCCTAAATCTGTGGGAGCAGAAAACAAGCTAGACCAGAATGAAAGAGAACGAGGCCCCCCAGGCTACACCTTCACTCCCAGGTGGAATAAGAGGTGCTGCTTTCAGAACATCTCGGTGAGCATCTGCATGGACAGAACACTGAGCTCTGAGACAGATTGGGAATGACCAAAAACAAGGAGATTGAGGACACCAAGAGTTTCAAGAATTTCCTTCCACTTGATAGTGTGTCACTATACAGTTCAAAAGGGTCAAAGGGTGGAATCAGCATGGTAACTTGCAATCAACAAGCCATCAAAAATACTTGTTGAGTGAGGAAATACACAAAAAAATGGACAAATAATTGAACAAGGGTAGAATTACTCCTTCTTCAATTACCGTTGGAGTTTATTGTTGGGCTGTCAGTAGCCATCAAGAGTGGACAGTACCTGCACATATGGTGGGTGATTAATACCATAGGTATCATGTGCGTGTGTGTGTGTGATGTCAGGTGCTTTGTGTACCACCCATCCATATCTCCTTTCATGGGACCTTCTCTGCAACCATGTGGACATGCTTATCACCTTAAGCTTTTTGAGGTCAGTGCTTTGTCTTCAGTGTTCCACAAAAAATACGGACATGTAGTAAGAACTCAAAGAATCAAAAACCATTACTAGAAAAAAATATAATTTTTTAACATATTCTGTCCTAAATATGTAATTTCGTGGACAAGAATATAACCCTTAGGCAGTTTTACCATGTTCCAAAGAATAGAATTATTGGCAAAATATTTTGGGGCTTATGTATTTATAAAGTGGGTTGATTTTTATGGTTGATCTTCACTATTCCAATGCAATAGGAAGGTCTGTATCACATCACAGGTTGTTTTTAAAAAATTAAAACCTAAACTGCTTTCCACGTGTAGATATTGTATTTCCATAGTTTCCTTGGTTTCAGACAAGAGCCAAATGCAAGGTGAACAGCCAGCAAGGTGAACAGCCAGCCCCAGGGCTAATGAATCCTTTCCTCTGCTATGACAGAGAACACCTCTCCAGTGATGAGAAAGTTGGCCTCCTCCATGGTCTGTGTTTTGCCCC
Source organism: Taxidea taxus jeffersonii (assembly GCA_003697995.1). NCBI lineage: Eukaryota > Metazoa > Chordata > Mammalia > Carnivora > Mustelidae > Taxidea > Taxidea taxus. The sequence continues at coordinate 138,048 of ML101856.1, forward strand.
TTTGGACCATCCTAGGTAAATGCTAATGAATTCTGGTTCTTTGGGATTCTGTGTCTTCTGCCTGAAGTATTCTTGCTCTCTTTTAGCTTTTCCAGATTGGGTGCTGTAAAATGGATCAAGCATTCCCTTATGAAACTACAATTCCATTCAGCCCCGCCTCCCTCAGATGAAACCCAGTACACTCAAAGGGAGTTTTGGGTGCCCTACAAGTTACTGTCACATTTCTTTTCTCATAATCTTTAAGTTTATTGCCACAGGTGGCTAATTTCATCCATGATGTGTGTCCTGGATGTTAAAGGGCCAGCCCATGAGCCTCATCCACGGATTCTTGGTGGGAGGGGGGCACTGCCAACACCCTGCAAGGGAAGTGTGGGCTCTACAGAGGTGTCCCTGATTGCACTTAGAGACTGGTAAAGGGAGAATTCCCTCTTGACTTTAGAACAGCAAAATGAAGCCTGCTTAGGAAATCTAGACTCTATAGTAGCAAAATCAACACAAAGGTATTTTGATCTCAACACTTTTTCAAATCAGCAGTACCGCTCGGGGCAGCCAAATGGACTCTTCGGGGCATTAGGCATGGATGTCTCCCAGGAATAAAGAACCACAACAGATGCAGGTTATTCGGCCTCTTAGTGGAAATGGACTCTAAGCAAATTGTTTATTAGGGCCATCTATTTGTCTCCATTTGTATGCCTTTTCTGAAACTCTTGGTGTCTGTGAATGAATCAGTCAGGCCTGGGCAATGATCCCCCAAAATACAATTGTAGATTCTGTCAGAACAGACCACATTTGGGCAGAGCTAAACACAATTCTTTTCAAAGCTAATCCCAGTTCAAGAAGCAAGGGTTCACAATTGCGGGACCTGGTCACAAGACCAGGACCATGCTTTCCAGTCATGCCTTCAAGGTCTTACAGGACTCAACATACTCTTGGCGTGTGAGCCACCAACACATTTCTGCAAGGGTGAGGGAGGGAGCGACAGCATCCTCAGGAGTGGTCTGAAGAAAGGACATAGATGAAATGGAGGAAATGACAGCTTTGTGTTTTGTGACAATACCGTCTCTTTTACAGTAAATGTAGAAATAAACTTTGTAATTGGGAAATTGAACTCTGAAATGATTCTCCTATTAATTATTCTTACAGCTTCAATGAGTGTGAGTTTTTAAGTAATCAATGGGCACTTAACAAGCACAAAGTCATTATTTTTAATAGGACCATTAGTGTATTTTTTTTCGCAAAAGGATGGTTATTGAATCTATACTGCCTAAGAATAAAAATGCCAGATTTCATTATGACTATTCTCTAGTAAAGTTTAATGGGTACATTGTACTCCATGGGGCATGCAACAATGCTATTTTATAAACCGAGCCATATACCCTTAGCCATTCTCTCCCTCCCCCTCTCTCCCCGCATATATATATGGCTAATACATGCTTCAAAGATTTCTGATTCAATAATCATTAAACTTATCTCAATTTATTCATACTATTTGGGCTGACAAACCGTCTGTTACTTTTTTACATTTAATGTTGAAAATATCAGCCTCATAATATATTAACTCTGATTTTATCCTTTTAATCTATATCCCAGTCATCTCAATTGATTTTTTCAAAGATGTATCACAAAAAAGTCACTTTTTTTTTGCAAGCAACTCATTACTAGATGCTGGAGGTATGGAGATGGTTTACTTCTGAAAATAGCACAAATAAAGACAAACTACAGACACAGTAAATGTGATACTAACGAATTCTAAATATGCAGAGCTCACTACATGTGAACACTGATCGTCGGATACAAAGCCAAAGTTACAAGAGCCTCATAAAGCAGCTGGGTGACAGAAAGAAGCAGCTAGAGCTAAGAATCCCTGGGTCTATTTCACAAATTTTCACATTCATTCATGAAGAGGTAGTACATATCTTTATCCCCTCCAATAAAAGGAAAAAATTGAGGACAGGAGGATTAATTAACTTGCGACCACTTTACGGGGCCATGAAGAAGCAGTGAGGAAGGTAGAGAGGCGTCTACTCTGGAATCCGGTCGTATTGAGGTATGTCTGTAGGACTGGATGTTTATAAGAACATAAATGTTGTGTGCATTAACCCCCTCCTCTCACCAAAACACCAAATGGGAAAGACCTTCCCTAAAGGAGACAGTAAGGCACACAAGCTTGAGCCAATCGTGATGCCTGTCTCTCCCTAGGGGAGCATGATTTGGGGCTCAACGATGCCTGTCACCTAATTTGTCCTTTGGCCTGGGGCCTTCTGAAATGACATCCGCGTTCTACGGAAAGAGGGCCGAAAGTCAACTTCCTCCATCGAAACCTCACTGCATTATACAGCACCACAAGACAGCACCATTTTGTCAACCTGTTGTGTAATTTGTTTTAAAACACAAAGACAGGAAGAATTTTCTCCTACTTGAATGAACACCTATCAAGGGCACCAGCCCCTCATTAATGTCAGAAGTATTATTGGGCTTCCCGGCGGTATTTTGGGCATTCCAGAATTCAACGTGTCACGGCTACGGTACATCTCTGATGGGCATGGGCCAACGGCACCACAGCTGCGAAGTGTCCTCATCAGATATCACGGTGATAAAGGAAGCAGAACACAGCAAAGACTCAAAGCAGCTGGGACTACTGGTGCCGTCTCCATGGGACTCAGGAGTCTCCATGAGGCATTTGCACCATGCTCTCTCTTCCCCCTGAGCTAACGTTGGGATGATATTTAGTAACAAGCTTCTGGTGGGAAAGAGCTTCTACCACATTACATGTTTGGATCTATTGTGAAATATGTCATGATTTCAGAAATATTTAGATGAGCATCTTCGTGTTGAAAATACCCCAGTAGGGGGTGCCTGGGTGGCTCAGTGTGTTAAGCCTCTGCCTTCGGCTCAGGTCATGATCTCAGCGTCCTGGGATCGAGCCCCACATCAGGCTCTCTGCTCAGCGGGGAGCCTGCTTCTACCTCTCTCTCTGCCTGTCTCTCTGCCTACTTGTGATCCCGCTCTCTGTCAAATAAACAGATAAAATCTTTAAAAAAAAAAAAAAAAAAGAAAGAAAGAAAGAAAAGAAAATATCCCAGTAAGCACTCAAAATTACTTTTTGAACACTGAACGAACTCACCCTTCCTGAGTCTTACTTCCTTTCTCGGCACTGTAGCTCTAAGAATCCTGCTGTTACAATGATAAAATGAGATACCCATATGTAGAGTGCTCAGCACAGGGCCCAGGATGTTAAATCATTTTTTTGCACTCTTGAACATAGAGAAAACATTTCAGGGGCCTTATCTTCTGTCGCTAGGCCCCAGCTAGTTCAGCTGGGAAAGCCAGAAGGCACAGAGAGCCTCCTGGAATCTGAGAGCAGAGCACTCTTCTGGAAATGCTAGGCTTTATGTCAAATATGAGGGAGATGCTGCCCCTGATTGGGAGAGAGACCAGAGCTCTGGCAGACAATCCCGCACCCGCACTCAGAGGCACAAGTGTGCTGAGGGCAGGGCAGGAGAACCGAGGCAAACCCCTTGATTAACTCAGATCCCTGCAAAACGAAAGATTCTTCCCAGCTTCAAATCATTTGCTGCCTGTGGTGAGAAAAATTGAACCAACGCAACCACAAAACACAGAGTCAGGTCAACCACAGACTGGACAGACTCTACTCGCACCCGACTGGCCCATGGTCTGACAAAGAGGCATGGCCTTTTCTACAGTTAAACATTATTTACTCTAATTTCAGTCTTTCTTTTACATGTAATTTCTGGCGTTTAACTCCACATCAGTAGACATGTGAAGAAGCAAGAGGACGTGGCTGGTTGCCAAGAAAAGAAATGGTCAATAGGACCAGACCCAGAAATCGCCCAGATGTTGGAATTATCAACACAGACTTTACTGTATCTGTGCTAAATATGTTCAAGGATCTGGTGGGAAAAGTTGTGTGAACAGAGGAGAAATTTCAGCAGAGGGATAGAAACTTTTTGAAAATAGTCAAATAAAATCCTAGAAGTAAACAAAATCTTAGGGGAGATAAAGAATTCTTTCAATGTGCTGATCAGCAGGATGGACTGAGCAGAGGAGAATCAAAATAGGTCCAAGCAATAACTAAAGTAAGGCAAGCGTAGAAGAGAACACCTGTTTCTGCCATATACTGACCCCTTGCCCCTGTGTCCCCACTCATTTTACCTGAAATGGTGGCCAGAGTAATGTGGCTTAGAGTTCCTTTACCATAATTCCCAAGCCACGAGAGGAAAATGTTAGGACAAGACAGAGGAAATAAGGGATCGATAAAGCTTCAAGGAAGAAGTAGGATTTGGGTTGAGTGCTCGAAATAGCGATAAGACGGTAGGCTTTTCAAGTAATTAGCATAGGATGGGCAAATAAAGGCAAGACAGGGAAGTACAGGGTAAATCACAAAATGACAGAAAAGATTTTGAAAGTCATGTTAGGGAAAACAGTAAGTCTGCCTTTGTACAGAAAGGGATGGGATTGTGCCATAAACTTATGACATTTTTTTCCTAATCTATGCACAATAGTTAATACTGCCCTATGTGGAAAATAGGCACTAAATGAATATTTATTACAGAAGAAATATGCGAGTGGGTGAATGAACAAAGGGAAGAATGAAAATAGTTGCCAGCACATTTTGAGAAGCTGCCAACAGTGGCATCCCACCTGTACACTATCATCAAAAACTTGGGGGTACCTTCAATCAAGAGTCCTGGCTGCAGGAAGAGAAGTATGCAGGGAGAAATGAGAAATGAGACCGTGAATGCTGAAGCCAGAGCCCTTGTACAACACAAAGAGAGAGTGCACCAGGAAGAAAATGGTGTCCCCCTCCCTTTCTGAAACTGTTACTCTGTCTCTTGTTAAACACGGGTGACCCTGTCCTGGCATTTCTTCCAACAAGCACCACTCCAGATTCCTGAGTCCCTATGTATGCCAGGCATGGATTAAGACACTACAGGATACACTTGGAATGAAGCAGCCTCTGATTCTGCCCCCAGAAAGCTCACAGGCTTGGGGAGGTCTTTAAAGCTGTGTGATGTAGACTGGAGTCGGCATGGTTCTGACATCCAGTGATTAGGCTTCCTGGACTCAAGCGCTCCACTAGCTGGCCTTTGTCTTTGCAACCTTAACCTATGTCTCCTCTCTCTTCATTAACGAGCTACTGAGCAATGCCACCAAATATAATGAGTCACAAATATGAGTCATATGTAATTTAAAATTTTCTGGTGGTCATATTTTTTAAAAATTTTATTTATTTGAGAGAGAGAGCATGCACGAATGAGCACGAGTGGAGGGGAGGGGCAGAGGGAGCAGGAGAAGCAGATTCCCCATTGAGCAGGTATCCCACCCCCCCATCTGAAATGGGGCTCCATCCCAGGACCCTGAGATCATGACCTGAGCCAAAAGCAGATGCCTCACCAACTGAGCCACCCAGGTACTCCCATATTTTAAAGAGTAATATAAAGCAGATTAAATTAAATTTAACCCAACATCCAAAATTCTGTCATTTCTACATGAAATCAATATAAAATGTATTCAGGAGGTATTCTACAGTGTGCCTGTTTATGTGCAACGTATAGCTTCCATTGACAGCTCATCTCAATCATGAGCAGCAACATGTTTCAAAGTGTTCAGCCTCTCTAGGACTGTGGCCCTAGAGCCCGCCCTGTCTCGTGAGTGGAGACGTGTGCTTGAGGAAAGAGGGGGCACGAAGGGGGGAGTTTTGAAAAGTAGGTAAAAGAAGAGAGAAAAAACAAGCCCTAAAAATATGAAAAACAATACCAACAAAGGCAAATCAAAACTATGCAAAAATCTGTAAGAAAGAGAAGATGTTGGGAAGATTGTACTCTCCAGTCTGTGAGCCTGCTCAGGACCAGATAGCAGGGAGGAACACAGGAGTTCCAGCTGGAGGAGCTGGGCCATATTCCATCTTCCCACCTGCCCCCTGAATGGCCCCTAGCAAGTGATTTCCCCCAGCATGCTTCAGTGTTCTCACTTGAACCTGAGACTAGTAATGCGCGCTGGGCTCATGTTCTCAGCCTAATATTGGAGGGAAAAAAATCACAGGAACTGGGGACAGTACAAATGTTTCTAGTTCTTCACTCCCCCTCAAACAGGGACCTATATCCTTTCCATCTCCCCCCGGCTAGTTGTTAAGAGTCCCCAAAGGATGTCCTTATTATATAAAGCAGCCTGACCCACCAAGCTGGGACTTCCCTGCCCGGTGACTCCTGTGTCCTTTGGGACATCAACCTGCTCTGGTTGAATTTCATGGCTTATTAAAATAGGTGCACTTCTCCCTGATGACAAGATAGGAGTTAGTCAGGTAAAGTGTAGTCAATTAGCTCGCAAAGCAGTATGAACCAAACTAACGGAGTGTTTTAAGTTCGGTACGAAACAAACACAAGACTAACAATACAGCAGGAGCCACCCCAGGAACAGGTTTGGGTTTTTCCCATGAAGGTCTAAAATGACTGAAAATAGGTGAAATCTTGTTGGGGTGAAGTCAGAAGTCAGAGAGCCAAAGTAAGTATGTATTCCTGAAACCTGCCTGGAAAGGCAATCGAGCATTTGAACATCTATATGCTTTTGGCATTTTTACCTCGAGCTGTGGCCTCCTCAAGAAGTTACTGGGATTCGTTATTACCTGAATTCTAAAAGCCTAAGAATAAATGGTTAAGAATGCATAATAAACTCAGTAAGTCAAGTCAGGATTCAGCCTTGATTAAAAAGTGTCAGGGAGATCCCTCAATGCTGAAGAACTTAATCAAGGGGCCACACATGTCTGAAAACGCATACAAGGAGTCAGTCCTTTGAACACAGATGTTTCACTCTGCTAAACTATAAATATTCTGAGCAATGCAACATCAAAAGGTTGTCAGATACTTATGCCTCCAGCAGAATAAATATTCAGTCTTTTTTTACATAGCTTGTATTTCCTCAAATGCAGAGGCTGGGGAAAAGGCAACATACAGGTAACTGATTTGGGAAGCAATGCTCTGGAGAGGAAGTCAGTTAAGGGGGAGTGAAACAGAAGGAGGAAAAGCCAACACAGCACCTTAAATTGACCACAGGGATGGACCTCTGATATTAATTCCCTGGGAGTTTCTGAAAGGTATTATCAAATACAGCCTCAAAGCTGTACACAACAGATTTGGAATAATGGCAATATTATCCATTGGCTCTTTCTCCTTGCCAAGAGTAGCTCCATGGACATAAATGTCAAGTACATTTCAACAACTGTTCCAGATTGTGGCATCAGCACAAGCTGGAGAAAGGAAGCAAGAGGTATGCAGGGTTGGTCCAAGTAGAGGTGTGGTCAGGTGCCACCCTTGCAAAGCGAACCAAAGCCTCCATGGAACATGTTCTATGTCATTGGCTGGAATAAGAGGAATAAGAACTGAGGTTGAGTGGATTTGAGTGAGACACAAAAGGTGTCCAATACAGTCCACCCCTTCTATCACTTAGATCTCCGTCAGGTCCGACCTTTTAGTCCTATTTAAGGTAGTGAAAAGCCTATACTAAATACAAGAGAGTTAGTGGAACAAATAGTAGGTCTTAAACTACTAACTGGTATTCATCTTCTCCCTCCTGCACAACCAATCCTAGATTTTCTTCACCACTGGCCAACACTTCAGGTGATCCAGACTGCTTTCCTAATAGGGTAACATAGAACTTCATCCTTAAAGGATTTCTATTACTTAGCTGCCTTGCCCCTTGCCAGGCAATGACTGTGATTGTTCCTTGTTCACCATGATTACGGGGCATGGAAACACCAAGAGATGCCACAGTGATTCCTTCAGATTCTGGATATGCTCCCCCTGGACCTCAATGCCTCCTGATAATTAGGATCCACAATCCCATCAGTATCATTGGTCTTCTCTTTGCCTACTGCTTCTGGCATGAGTTGTCCAAAATGAGCAGGTTGTGATAATAGTTTTCCATTTAGTAGAACTACTATGTCTCCTGGTGGGACCTCCACCCAACTATCATCATCCCAGACCCAGAAACCAAGGCTTCTAACCTGGCACTACCAAAACTACTGGGACATGAGGCATAACAGTGAGTCACAGGGTGTGAGTCACAAGGGGTGACAGTGAGAGAATCAATCCTACTCTCAGTTTTTGGTTCACAGACTCAGCTACTGAATCTACTGAGAGACTATATTAGTTTCCTAAGGCTGGTATAACAAATCACCCTAAGGCAGATGACCTAAAGAAACAGAAATTTATTCTCTAATAGTTCTGGAGGTTAGAAGTCTGGATTCTCTGATGAGTCTGGGGAAGATTCATTCCTTGCCTTTCCCTAGATTCTGGGGTTGGGAGCCTTCTTAATGCTCCTTGGCTTACAGCTGTGTCACTCCAATCTTCACCACCTTTATCACTTGGTCTTTTTTCCCATGTCTCTCTGTGAGTCTATGTTCAAATTTCCTTCTTATAAACACACCAGTCACTGTATCAAGGGGTCACCTAATCCACTATGCTCATCTTAAGTTGACTACATCTGCAAAGACCCTATTTCCAAATGAGGGCACACTCACAGGTGCCAGGTGTATAGGAATTGGGGGGTGGGGGTACCATTCCACACATCACAGGGGCTCATATATCAATACAATATGGCATGCCAGAGGATAGTACCCTTACCCCTCATGGCTGTTGACAAGCTGGTGCTTTATCTGAGCCTTCAGCAAGCCTTTCCAATATCCCAATATCCATTATCTCTTCTACACATACATAAGAAAAATGTTAAATCACTTACTCCAGCATGCATAGCTAGAATGGATCTCAGAGTCAGGAGTCATGCCCAGTCTTCTGCCCCTAAGTTAAGTACCCTTTCATTTTCTAAGCATTCCCTCTAATTATGGCTTTCCAAAATGTTTTGTAAGCTTAAAAGCGTATGTGCCATTCTTCCTCACCACCTCACCTTTCCCGACCTAGTTTGGAAAAGCTACTGAGCACTCTGTCTCACCATCTTTAGAGTCAGGGAAACCCGGTCTTGAGTCCTAATTCTGATTCCTAATTCTGCCAGCTCTTGGTGATGGAGCTTGTAGCTCTTCCAGCTCCAAATAACTAATGCATAAGATGAGGACACTCACCTCTCTCCTGTGGTGCGTGAGTGAAAGATTCAAGACAGCTTATAAAGTGTTGAGCACAGTCATAGCACACAGGGAGTTCTCCCTACAGTACACTTGTCACTGTGCCAAGTGTCATGGGAAAACCACACAGTGTGGGGGACTTCTAGAGCAGCCATTTTGTTCATTCCTCTTTTTCCTTCTTTCTGCTGGGAATGTTGGCCCAATGGCCGGAATTGCGGCAGCTGTCTTGGACAATAAAGTAACAGGGAAGTCGGTATTAGGGTGGCAGAGCAAAGGGAATCGAGATGTCTGGGTCTGTGATGACAGAGGAACGGCCGCGCCATCCCAAAACTACCAGCTCCAGATTTCTTTTACATCAGCAAATAATCAATCTCTATTCTGTTTAAGCGACTTATTTGGCTTTAACATTTTATGAAGCAAAACCTAACGGTAACTAGAAGAGCGTGCAAAACTGGTATCACATTCTCTAAAATGTGTAACCGCACTGAAGGGCCAGGAAATACGCACGCTTTCAAAGAGTGGAGAGGGAATGGTTACATTCTAAACTCTGTGGGTCAGATTATATAAACAAGAGGAGGTCAATGGAGGCAAAAATCTATTCAGGCTGCAACAGTGAAAGGTTTCCAGCAGATTACATCTGAACTAGGCCTAAAAGACGCAGAGGATTTGGATGGGGTACAAGGAAAGGTGGAACTCACGACACATTACTTAAAGAGTAAAGAAAAGACTCTGAGGAAAGAAAGAAACAATTAACAAAACCAATTCAGGAGTATAGACGGACACTATTCCTATAGGGAGAGAAAGAGTATGGGTTTTCACGTGTCACCAAAGAACCAACTCTCCCATTAATGTGATGCAAAGAATAACAAAGAATGAGAGTAAATTTATGGTTCTTTTAAGAAATGTTTAGTCTGGTCCCAGCAGTAGAAATGGTTAATCTTTCATGGTCTTAAATCCCTGATAATTATTAATAACTTGTCATGATGGGAGAGAAATGCTATGGGAAAAAAATGTGATGAAATCGCAAAAATATGGGCAAAATAAGCATAAGAGAATAGAATGTAAACAGAAGAGTTTTTATGGACATATGAAAAACATATTTATACGAAGGGAATTAGCCGCAATCATAAGGGGTTTTCTTTCCCTTTCTTGTTCTTTTTTTTTTTTTAACCCTTCCAGTATTTTAGCTTCTCCTATAGAAAAAAACCAAAGAGAACAAATCTGGAAAAATGATTCTTAGCCGGCCTGACTCATATAGATGACTTGATTTTAGTTAACTTGCTTCGTAGAATGTCAAACTCACAGAAATAATATGTGCATCGATTAACAGCTTTTTCGTTGTAAGTAATAAAATCCAATTCAAGTTAGCTTAAGCAAGAAAGGCCAATTGACTAAATGAATCCGGCTCATTCATGCAATTTAAAGGAAGGATCAGAGCAGGGACTCATGGAAGGTACTGGAACAAAGAAGCTAAAAGCAATCAGGGTTTTCTCTCTTTGTCTGCCTTGTCTTGGCTTCTTTCTGCACATCTGCTTCTTCTCCTCCTCTTCGTAGATGGACTTTCTCTGCTTCTCATTCCTACGCCAGAAAGGTTCCCCGCCTGCTCCTACTCCAGCCCCACAGTTAATATCCCTCCCTTCCTGGAGATGCTTCCAATTTGAAAGAGATTCGGGTATTCCCTGTTCCAAACTCCCAGAAGAGAAAAATGGGAGTGGTCAAACTGGCCCCAGGTCCGAGCAGGCCTACAAGGCCCTGGAATAATATAGCCCCTCCTCTTTCCTCAGCTTTGTCCTATGTCCCCCTCAACTTCACTCACTAAACTCCTGACACATGGGTCTGTTGAGGTTCTTTTCCTTCTCAGGGACTTTGCTCTCTCTCCCTCTCCCCTTTGACAAAAGTACTCCTTCTCCAGATCTGAGGACGGGCCTCATTTCCCTCAGGCGCAGCCCCCATAAGCCTGCCTCACACTTTCTACCTCAAATGGGAATCCCGTGGGTGAGCCCAGTGATGGGTAGTAAGGAGGGCACGGATTGCACGGAGCACTGGATGTTATATGCAAACAACGAATCATCGAACACTACAACAAAAACTAGTGAAGTACTGTATGGTGACTAACATAATAAAAAATATATAAAAATAAATAAAATGGGAATTCCTGGCCCACCCACCCCTTTTAGTCTCTATCATAGGACCTTGTTTCATTTCCATTTTAATACTCATCTCAATCGAATTTGAGAGGCAACGTGGAGGGTTTGGGGGGTAGGAAAAGAATAAATGAAACAAGATGGGATCGGGAGGGAGACAAACCATAAGAGACTCTTAATCTCACAAAAGAAACTGAGGGTTGCCGGGGGAAGGGGGTAGGGAGAGGGTGGCTGGGCTATGGACATTGGGGAGGGTGTGTGCTATGGTGAGTGCTGTGACGTGTGTAAACCTGGTGATTCACGGACCTGTACCCCTGGGGCTAATAATACATTATATGTTTATAAAAAATAAAAAATTAAATATATATACATATAGGAAAATAAAAAATAGTAAAGAAATATATACATTGTATATTACAATTTAAAACATTAAAAAATTGAGAAGTAAGTTCTTTTTGTTTTGTTTTGTTGCAAAACAATTTATCAAGAGCAAAAAAAAAAGAAAGAAAAAAAATCAGAGGTCTCCAGAGTAAGGAACTATAAAGGGAGCATAAGGTGACCTATGATTATGTCAAAGGAATATAATAAAAATTTAATTTACTTTTAAAAAAATACTCATCTCAGTCTAATTATTTTCTTTCCTCTTTGTTGTTTATGCGCTTGTGTAATGTCCGTCTGCCCTAATTCTGCATCAAGAACATACCAGGAGTCCCAGTGTTTGCCTGCCCCACATCCATTTTCCCTGGCCAGCTTACTAGTAATTCTTTTATTTTTTTCAGGTACCTAGCCCTTCCCCAAACTGTCATGTGCATCAGCAACAGCAGCCTCCCGACCCCCAGGTCCAGAAGGGCATCCGACTGGTCCAAGAACAATCTCATTAGCCAGGCCCATCTTTGGCCCTGGAATAGGATGGGACTCTATTCTTCTCAAAGGGACAGAAGTGAAAGTCCCCTGAGGGGATTCTGAGGGAAGCATCCTCACTCCAAAAAGAGCGCTAAAACTAAAAATGAGTTATGTTCTACCTCTGGGTATAATTCTGTCCCATTGTCACGCCTGGAACTTCAGCAACCACCTTCCTTCCAGCTGAGAATGCAGCCAACCTGAGTGAGGACAGCAGGACAGAGAGATGAAAAATGTCTGAGACTCTATAGCAACCCTGGGCCACAAAATGAAATCAGCCCAGAATTAACCTGACCACAGACATCCGGTTATGTGACATAACAGATCTCCTTAGGTCCAAGCTACTTTGGGACAAGATTTCGGGTTCATAGCTAGCTAACTCATCCGCTCTGAGGGTAGAGACCAAGACTCTGCTGTTGTCCACGTGTTTCCAGGGACTGGTACAGTGCCTGGTTGAGCACAGAGGCTTAGGAATTACTGCCAACCCGAATGAATTTGTTCTATTATCTGAAGCCAGAGAGATAAAAATCACGCATTACAAATATGACTGCCGGAAGAACCAAAGGAATCAATGGAGAAAAGAAATCTTTTTAATGAATGGTATTGAAAAAATAAATCTCGCCAGGGAAAAAATTAAATCTCAACTCCTACCTCACAGCATAAACAAACATTGGTGGGAGATGGAACACAAATGTAAGTGTGAAAGCTAGAATGATGAAATTCTAGACAAAAAGATCTGTAAGAATATGTTCAGTACCGCAGGTAAGCAAAGGTTTCTCAGACAGGACCCAAGAACAATGCCCTAAGAGGGAACACTGATAAATCGGATTTCATGGAAATCAAAATTTCTGTTCATCAAAATACACCATAAAGAAAATGAATAAGCAAGCCACAGCCTGGAAGGAAATATTTGCAATACATACACCTGACAAAGAATTTTTTTTCAAAAAATAATATGTTCATTTTTTTCATAAAATGGATTACCACTGATGAAATACAAAACAGTTAATACACAGAAATGACATGGATGGGTCTCTAAAACAAGACGTATAACGGACAAAAACCTGGAAATAAAAGCATGCCTTCTAAATCATTCCATTTGTAGGAAGGACAAAAACATAAAAACAAACCAATTTTGACAGAAATCAGGAAGTAGTTGCCCCACTGCGGGTGCAAGAAAGATCGACCGGGAAGAGCCATGAGGGTACTTTCTGGGGTGACGTCAATATTTTATGCTTTATTTTGGATATATGCAATTCTCAAATCTCATTGATTGGAGCACTTAGTATCTGTGCATTTATTATATGTATATTATTGCAAACGAATGTGTGTGTGTGTGTGTGTGATATGACTGCCACCGAAAGCCAGCTCTTGTCAGTAAGGGGGGCCATATAAAATACATTCCTTGTGGAAAGTTACATCAAAGAGAATTTATGATAAGAGTGCATATTTGCATTGCTTTACCTAAAGACTATCGTGATGAGTATTCTTGAGACAGACTACCTTATATAAGGGATCAGAGAGTACTTCCTCATGATGCTGAATGACATAGGATGACATCTGAAGGGAAACACAGGCCCCTATGTGAAAGAAGAATAGCAACCTTGGGGGATTAAGAATAGATATTTAGAAAGTTATTAATTACAGACAATTTTCCAGATTGTTTTTCGCAAAAAAACTAATGTGCCTTAAGGAAGTAATCTGTGTTTGGGGCACCTAGGTGGCTCAGTTGGTTAATGTCTGACTCTCAGTTTCAGCTCAGGTCATGGTCTCAGGGGCCGTGGGGTCCAGGTCCGGGTCAGAATTCATGGTCAGCAGACAGTCTGAGGCCCTCTCTTTCTCCCTCTGCCCCTCCCCATACTCATGCACAAGATCCTGCACACACACTCTCTCTCTCTCAAATAAATAAATAAATCTTTATAAAAAAAAAAAAGAAAAAGAAATTAATCTGTCTCCCATGAAAATTACCTGATCCAATAAATATGGGAAATGCTGCGTTTTATATCTCTTTCTTTGCCACTCACAGTGTACATGACTGCATTAGAGACTCTGAAAAGCACTAACGTGGAAACTGTTACATTTACACAACCAAGACGTCCCCCAAAAGTATTCCAATGTAACTTTCAACAACACGCAGTAGATTTAACTGTTATTTCAATCCTATTCATCTTAGTCTTTTTTTCCTTCCTCTGATTCTTTTGGGGGGAAGAGAAGGTGGCAAGGAATTTTCAATAGACTTTACTTTACAGATGAAGAAACTAAAACCCAAAAAACTCAAGCAACTTTCTAAGCTTATACATTTCAATTCTCAAATCTTTACTTTTATTGATAAAGAAATGGAAATCCAGAGAGGTGAAATAGCTAAGGTCCTGTATCAAAGTAAAAAATAACTTTGGAACAAACAATGAAATCAAGGAATAAAATCTGTTGCCTGGAATATTATCTGTACATTGTGTTTCCCTGTTACTTTGTCATAATAGAGAAGGAATGTGAGCAAGATGTCATCGCTTAGGAAGACCATTAGAACACATGCATCTAACTGGCTACGAGATCTCAGAGATAAAATATAATTCTCTTTGCAGATATCTGCTTTGTAGATGTCTTTACCCCAAACATATCTATGCTATAAGTAAAAATTTCTTTTATCTTCTTATATTTCTTATATTTTTCCTAGATTGTTAAAATTACCCCCATAATTGGTCTACTTACTCCCACTCTTGTCTTTTATAACTAAGTGACTCATTACCATACTTAACGTAAGTTATTTTACTTTTCAATGTTTCACTTTTCCCTGGCTCAAAGATGGGCATAGCTGTATATTTCTCTAAATTGACTGGGTTTTATTATCTTAGCATAGTTGTAAAACAGTTGAGCCATTTGGGGGGAAATTATATTAGATGGCCTACTTACTTCAGGACTTGATAATAATTTTTCCGACATTAATGAATATTAGTTGGGCACCTACTACATATAGCAGAGCCTACTGAATTGATGTGGATATTTCAGAACATGGGCCCTCTATTTTATATTCTAAAGGGTTCCTTTACAGCAATTCCCAGAAGAATTGAAAGAGATTAAAAATTAAGCCTGTATCCACCCATCAATCCATTCATCTATCCTTCCTTTTCTTTAAACGTGTCACATTCACGATATATTTCAAATATAGACTCAACAGTATTTGCTGATGGGTCAAATACACAATAAGAGAAAAAGATGAAATCAGAATATCTCCTGGTCTTTGGCCTAGGCAACCATGAAGAAAATGGTATCATTTACTAAGATGGGAAAACTTGAGTCGAGGACATAGGTTTAGGGTTGAAAATCAAAAACTGTTTTTTGTATATATTGAGTTCAAGTTGCTTCTGGACACCTAAAAATAGGATAGAAGAGAGACTTAGGGTAGAAGTAGGATGGACAAATGTGGAGCCAGAGGCTGGAGCCGTAAACTTCACAGGCCTTAGCATAGAGATGATATTAAAAGTTGTGGGAACAGGGGATAGGAGAGAGGACAGAAACACATTCCAATACAAGCACTGGCTGTACAACATTCGGAAGGTAGGAAAAGAGTGAAGCAATGCAAACTGATCTGAAGTGGCAAGTAATGTCAGTAGGAAACCAAGAGAAGATGTATTTCAAAAGTCAAATGAAGAAAGCGCTTTGTTTTGTTTAAAGAGAATGATCGATTGAGTCAAATGTTGCTGGCAAATAAAGTGAGTGTGAGGACAAGGACAAATCCCCAAATCAGACAACACGCAAGACTATAGTGACCCCAACCAGCTGCGATTCCCATCATGCAGGGCCTTGTGGACCATTACATGGACTCTGGATTCGATGCTGAATGGGGTAGGAACCATGGGACGACATGGAGGAAATATGAGATGATCTGCCATCCACTCTAACAAAGTCACTTTGGCCATTCTGAAGAGACAAGATGGTTGGGGACAGAAGAGACAGGAAGGCCAGTGAGGAGATGATTACGATAAATTCATAGAAGAGGACATGGTGGCTTGGACAGGGAGGCAGCAGCCTAGACGTTGAGAGGTTAGACTGATCTATTTGTAGACAGAACCAATAGGATTCACAGATGGATTAGATGTGGGAAATTAAAGAAAGGGAAGAATCACAGGTGACTCCCAACACTCTGGCCTCAGCATCTGGGAAGCTGACATTACTGTATTAATGGCACTCCTAAGTGTTTGAGGAAACACAGGCAAACAAGCAGAGGGGAAGGAGTAACAGTGAGGCTGGAGGAAATCCAAGAGACCCAGAAGCAAAGCCGAGAAGAAAGTAATTCTAAGAAGAGGGAATGACCACTCGTACTAAATGCTGCTGCTGCGTCAGGCAAGAGAAAGATCGCAAAGTAACTCCTAGACAGAGTAATCCCAAGATCGTCAGTAACCATGACACGAGTGCTGATGGGCAGTGGTGGAGTGGAGCGACTGACCGCAGGGAGTTCAAGAGAGAATGGCAGGAAGAAAACCTAAGATGGCAAGGACAAGGCAAATCTTTAAATGCATTTTGCAGGCAAGAAGAGTGGGGTCCTACTTGAGGGAGAAGTGATGCGGAGGACAGATTTCGGTTTTGGACAGGAGCGGGGGAAAACATGCTTATGTTGAGAAAAATCCAACAGAGGCAAAAATTAATTGATGCAAAAGAAAGAGGTGAGGCTTGCAGAGAATCAGTTAAGGCAAGATGGAAGTTTTGTGACCGGGGATGCAATGAAGAGCATTCACCCCACAAACTAAAAGGCAGGTGGCAGCTGTGAGCACAGACATATCCAGAGATATATATAGTATATGCCGAGATCCAGCGGTAGGGGCTCTCAATTCTCCCAGTGGATGGGAAGATGCTCACTAGCTAGGAATGAGACTGGGGAGAAGAGCAGGTAGGCAGTAGTCACAGAGCAGAAGAGTGATGGACTCTCCTGCCAGTCAGCCAGCTGGGAGCCCATTTGTGCTTCAAGGTCCTAAGTGTCAAGTCAGTCGTCCTGACTGTGCCCTTTTCCGGCAGACTCAGCTGTGAGGGTGCACAAAGTAGGTGGAGGGTTGAATTTAACCGGGGGTATGTTTTTGCCCCAGTGAATAATTGTTGCAATTAAACTTTTCAGATCCCAGCTGTGCCAAGGGGCACGACAGCTCTGGATAGGGAAAGGATGATTCAACAAAAGGAAAACAACATTTACTGAACGTAGTCTCCATGTTTTAGGAGCTTTAAATTTCATGCAATTCTCACAGCAACTCTGCGAAGGAGATATTTTCCTCCTACTACAAAGAAAGAAACAGACCAAGAGAAATGAAACCATTTTTTCCCCAAAGATATTCAGCTGGAAAGCAGAGGAACGCGGAGGAGAGCATAGATTTTTCTGAGACCCTCACAGGTTGGATGGGAGGGAAGATCTGCTACAGTCTTCTGGGGACGCTCATTGGCTCGAGGGCCAGGCTGTGGCTGAGTCAGCTGGCCAAACACCAGAAAACAGCTTCCTGCCATCAAAACCCCAGGTGGCAGACATAGTCACCAGTTTGGCCAGGAATCCATGGCGCCACCACTCACAAAACCACTCATTTGCTCCTGTAAAACAGTCATCACCTAGCAGGATGCCAAGAAAATCAATCACGACTAAACTCCCAATTCGGTTTGATTCACTGACCACGTGTAGACATGATCATAATGTTTGGTCATCATTCTTCATAATTATCAGCCTTAGGTCTGCAGCAACGCGGGCCTGGACAAACCATAGACGTGTGTGAATCTTCCCTGAAATAAATTTCAGTATTAGGAACGGATTGCTAGTCCGTGGGTGATCCCTGATTTCCGATAGAGGGTTTGCTAGTCTCTTAGAACTGGAAGAGGTCTTCCAGACCACCGTGCCCAGTCTCCTCATTTTACAGGCTTAAGGATCCTGATGTTACAGAAGATGTATATAAAATGTGTGTTATCCTATCTTGGATACTAACTCCGAAATAAGAACCCATAGGGGAGAAATCCTTCTCAAGGATAAATACTTTCTGGAAGTAGGTACACCTTATGAAACTACTAGCTCCTCTTTTTTTTTCCCCTTATATGGACACTGGTCTTGGCAAACACCATGCACTCAGTAATTCTTCATTAAGTGTTTGGCTGGCCAAAGGGAAAGAAGCCACAGCACAGAAGAAAACCTGTCAGGAGAATGTCATGCATTCTCCTGGCAGTCTTTCTCCCAAAAGAGGGTTTCACGTCCCTAAATGGGGAAAGAATGGAGGAAAAGAGGAACAGGTGGTAGATTTCATGAAAAGGTAAAAAGTCTAGGAAGGTCGCTGGAGTTGTGAGCCCGTCTTACTGAATTCCCAACCCCAAATCATCTACAGGACCTGGGGTTCCAATTCTGACCAATAAGAGGCTATCGTTGGCTATTAAGCCAGTGACATGCAGTGGAGACTGATTTCTGAGCAGCAGGGAATGTGGTCAGAAACAACCTTAATCTGACTAAACATTCTAAAACCATCTTCTCAGTACAAAGAGAAAGGAGTATTGAAATAGAACATCAAGGATGATTTAAGGACATGGAAAATTGTTATTTCCTTCCCTTAAAACCTTTACAATTTTTTACCTGTTTGTCAACCATCGTTTTCAAGGTTCGTGAGAGGTATAAATGAGGTGTACTCCTTCTTAGTTTTAGAGACAAGTAGGAGAAAGAGGAGACACACAAAGGATCCTGCTCCGAGTGGTGTATGGTGATGTCATAGGAGCACAAACAAAATGATAAAAGGGCTCAGAAAGACTTAGAGTCTCTCCAGCTAATTTTTACCATGGCTCCTCAAGCCGGGACTACTATCCTTGCCATATAGATAAGGATCCTGAGGGTCAAAAGGTTTAAGCAAGGTGCCTAATGTCCTAACGACTAGAACAGATGCTGGGTCTGGAGGTACAAGGAGGAACTTGGCAGCAACAGGTTCTGTGAGACAGAAGGAAAAAGGTATATGAATATGGAGTGATGGAACATTCCATTTGTGAAGACTCAGGTGGTGAGAACATTACCAAAGATAATAATGTAGGTTTGCATGGGGACCTGCCAGGGAATGTCTGGAGTGCAGCAGTGCTCGCCGCTCTCGGTGATGAGGGCCCTCCGTGAGGTGAGGCCACCAAGTGGGTCTTCACCATGAGTAGTGAAACAAACTCGGGCATGACGGGGACCTTCTCTCATGAAGAGAAGTGGAAATCTACAATGGAGATCGGCTGGCTGTGAAGACAAACAGGTGGAGAGACCTAACTCATCAGGCTACAACACACATCATGCCCAAGTCCCAGTCAGATTTAGCCAGTGTGACTATTCATTAAAACAATCCCTTCAGGGAGCAACTGGGTGGCTCAGTCCATTGAATCTGCAACTGTTGACTTCAGCTCAGGTCATGATCTCAGGGTCGTGAGATCCAACCGTACATGGCGCTTGGCGATCAGCTCGAAATCTGCTTGGAATTCTCTCCCTCCTTTCCTCTGCCCCTCCCCCCACTCTAAATAAATAAATTAAATAAATAATTAATTAATAATAAAAATAATAATTCTGTTAGGCTGGCCAGGCTGGCATTACTGGGTTCCCAGCACTCTAGGAATTAGGAAACTTTATGGTTGCTATGTTGAGCCAGATTATTTGGATGATCTGATTTGGCAAGGATACTATCATCATGATTTATGCTTAGTTCTGATCATGTGGGACCTCAGGTAACCATGCTGTCCTTGGCCTCTTGGTATTCCTTCCTTTGCCATTTACCACATTGTTATTGGCTTGTCTGTCTTCTCCCCTAAATTATTGCTTTTTGTGGCCAAAAAACTATGTCATTCTTTTTTTTAATATTTTATTTATTTATTTGACAGACAGAGATCACAAGTAGACAGAGAGGCAGGCAGAGAGAAAGGAGGAAGCAGGCTCCCTGCCGAGCAGAGAGCCCAACATGGGGCTTGATCCCAGGACCCTGGGACCATGACCTGAGCCGAAGGCAGAGGCCTTAACCCACTGAGCCACCCAGGTGCCCCAGAAACTATGTCATTCTTAC
This sequence comes from Taxidea taxus jeffersonii, assembly GCA_003697995.1. NCBI lineage: Eukaryota > Metazoa > Chordata > Mammalia > Carnivora > Mustelidae > Taxidea > Taxidea taxus. The sequence goes on from ML101856.1 coordinate 158,210, forward strand.
AATTTTTTTCCCATAACCCTAGCATATAGTCCCTAGCATAGACTTAGTGGCAGATAAGTGTTGAGGAAATGAAGAAACATTTGAGTTGGATCACAAAACATGAAAAACTATTGATTAGGTGGTCTGCGGGAGTGGAATGCAAGGCAAAGAGCATCATTTCATCCAGAAAGAGTGGGAAAAAGCCGGAAGGACTCCCATATAGGGAGCAGGACGGCTGTATAACATCCTGAGTGGGAATACCGGCTTCAGTGTCAGAGGCCTGGGTTCAAGTCATATCTCTATCCCTTAACAGCTGAATACTGGGGCTACAATTCAGGAGAGAGAGGGGAACTACTGGAGCCCTACCCCTATTCTATGGATGGGGCAAAGAGGAGACAAGAGTGTCTAAATTACCGTCTGCTAATCTCAATGCGTCCATGAGGCAGAAGAGACTGACATTTTTGCTTATTGACAGATATTTTATTTTCTGAGACAGAGTTTTTGGCACTCACTTTGGGACTCCACTTATGTAGCGTTGGACAAACAGAGATGGGTAGACTTCTAAAAGGATCAAACATCATATCACAAGAATCAGCAGCCAGTTTCTGGATGAATCCTAATAAACTCTTATGAAATTCATAAGATAGAACAAATTTCTTTTTTTTAAGATTTTATTTATTTATTTGACAGAGAGATCACAAGTAGGCAGAGAGGCAGGCAGAGAGAGAGGAGGAAGCAGGCTCCCTGCCGAGCAGAGAGCCCAATGTGGGGCTCGATCCCAGGACCCTGGGATCATGACCTGAGCCAAAGGCAGAGGCTTAACCCACTGAGCCACCCAGGCGCCCCGGTAAAACAAATTTCTATCAAGAGGCACCAAGAAACTCAGATTAAATAACATGCACAGGCATACTCTGTAACTGGTATCTGCTCTACAAAAATCCTTTGAGAGGCTCAAGGGCATCTGTGGAGTTAAATTACCAGCTCTATCGCCAGGGAGCCGTGCGGGCTTCAGTGTTAATGGTGACAGTAAGACCTTCCTCACGGGCTTTTTGTGATCATCAATAGAAATAATGGGCATGAAAGTGCTTTATCATGATTATGACAATTGTAATAGTACTTTGTTAAAGAGGGACAATGATGTATTTCCCTGACATAAAGAGTTGAGGAAAGGTAATCGTGTCTAGAAAGTGCCAGAAAGGAGATACAAATTTTTGTGATTGCAAGTCAGCATGCTATGGAGACAGCTCTGCCTGTGCATCTAATTCAGCCAGTACAAGACGTTGTGTGATTTGGGGCCAAGGATAGGCTACCATTGAGCTCAGGTCCCTCACCTGCAAAATGGCAGTGATAGAAGCCCACTTTGCAGGGGGTATGTGAAGAGGACAGAAAACTAGCATAAAGTATCTAGAACAGAAGACACTTGATACTGACAGCTGCTATCATTCTCGGTTTCTTCCTCACCCATCATCAAGATCTGTCATCACCACATCTTTTTTCCCCTTTTGCAGATTTCAACCGGGCCAGTGGTAGAAAAAGGTACCTGTTTCCCACAGTTTCTTACAAAGCTCTTGATCTACTGAGAGAAAGTACCTCCCACCCCTTTAGAATATGGTAGATTGGCCAGTTTCTTCCCTCTGCTCTTGAAATCCTCCTAAAGTTTGTAGATTCAATTTCTTTGTGTTAAACATGGAAGCCAACAAGAATTAAAGTTTTGTCAATGCAAAAATGACCTGGCTTCAATAAGATAAGCAGAGTGAAATAAGCAAGGCAGAAATTCATTCAGAGATCTCAAGGTCAACGCTTATTTCTATAAAGTACTCTCAGTTTGATTTACTTATTTGAGGTCACTGTGTAGAAGGTGCTAAATAAATAGGAACTATCATTTTGACAGTCTTAATGACTGCTACTTAAGTGTTCGAACATGGAACAATATTCAGAGTAAGCAATTTAATAAACTACCAATTGCTCATGCAAGGGCAATTACCCCCATTTTGGTTTAATTATTAATGTGGGGTTTTTTTTTATATTCCCAACTTTAGCAAGCAATCCTGTTGTAATGAAAAAGAAAGTACAAAATATCACATGCTATGATATATAAAATGATTTTATTAATATTATGGAGCACCTATGAATATCCAGCTAATCAAATCTCTTGAGGTCCTGAAACTCTGTCTTTCTCCTTAGGGAATGCCAGAGTTGGAAAAGTAAGTCTTGTCAAGGCAGAGCTATGGAGTCACCACCTCAGGGACATCAGACACTCTGTGACCACACAGATTTCTTACACAGACCTACAACAATTTTCAAAGTCACATTGTTAAGGGAATTTGGGCAAAATAGGCAATGTTTCTGGGCCCCTTGGTGCTATATGGGAGGGTAAAGTCTGAAGAAACTGGGTCGTTGTGGGAGACTAGTGGTTGGGGGTGAGGTGAGAGTTTGAGGCCAGAAAGATAACAAAAGACAAAAGGGAAAACCATAAAAACCAGTTCTGTCTTCTTAGTTAAATCATATTGGGAATCCTCTGAAGTAGACCAGGGTGTGAAAGAGCTTCTATGGCACCAGAGGAAGCATTCGAGACCGGAGTCCTGGAACCAGTCTCCTGGCATGACCACTGCATGAAGCTCCCCCCCAGCTTCTGACGACCTCAGTCATGACTAGAAGACCAGACCATGTAGGCTGTTTATCCTCCTCCCTCCAAATCACATATTCTCTGCCTATACTAATCTGACCCCATCCTTCACTCTTCTTGCTCCCTTAAATCCTTCTTCACTGCCATCTAGACCTTTTGATCTGTAACCAGTCAACTTCCTCACATGGCCCAGTATCATTTCACATCCTCTCAGGAAACTGCATGTACTAAAAAATAACCATAATTCCAAAGTCCCTACCTTTCCTAAACTCCATCCCAACAGAAGTTTATATGCCTTCTACCAGCAAACCAGGAAGTAGGATTAGCTCTTCTCATGCTTTATACTAACTCCATTTCTGTTTCTCTTATAAAATGCCTCCTCCTGTAAGAAATCATCCTGTTTTGCTTTTTTATTTCTACCCCTATCCTGTTAACATGTCCTCCTCGTTCCTTGAAGTCCTAAACTCCCTGTTTGTAGCATTCCTTTGCAACCTATCTCTAGTCATTATATTTGGCAACTTCAATATTCATGTGAATGACCCTCGCTTCTCCAAACCTTGGCCTTTCAGGTCCTTCTATGTCCGAAGACCATTCCCTCCACTCCACACCCGCCATCGTATTGCTCTTCCACACTTTGGAGGTAAGTGGCAGTCACAAACCCCAACATCTCGGTGCCTGAAAACAACAAGGCTTATTTTTCTCTCATGGGAAACGTTGGCTGCAGGTGAGCTGCAGGTCTTCTCCACAGGTCTGAAATCTAGACATAAGGAGCTGCCCCTGTCTGAAATATGCTGGGATTGTGGCAAAACAACAAAAAAACAGGGGTGGAGAGGTAGGGGTCATGGCAGAGCCATATGATGAATCTTAACACGGCCCCTCAACCAGAGCTAATGTCACTTGTGTTCCTGTTCCACCAACCACAGCAAGTCATATGGCCACACCTTGCACAATAGGACAAGGGACTGTGTCCCTGTCACAGAGAAGCATGAAGAGGAAGCATGGCACACATAAGGGGATATATACCAGCATAGGGAGGACATTACATAATTAAAAACAACAGTACAGACTACCACATTCTCCCTTTTCCAAAACACGTATTTTATCATCAGACATTGAGAGTATCCGATGGATAACGTGGCGCTCTTGATTTTGCCAGCTCTCTGATACCAACTTCTTAGCCCACTGACATTCTCCACTACAATAATGCTTCATCATGGTGACCCACAGGACACTGTCTTGCTGCTTGCTCACCATTCATCACTCCTCTTCATAATCCACCTCCCTTCTTGTCCTATTAAGAAGGCATGGTCTATCCTAAAAACAACAGAAATACTAGCAGAAGGAGACATGCACTGAGCACTCACATATTCTAGGTGCCAGTCCGATCATTTTCTATGTATTAACATGTTCAATCCTTGCAATGGCCACAAAGTGAAGTTGCTCTTATTAGCATCATCTTCTTGAGGAAACTGAGGTGCACATATGTTAATATCACACCCAAGTTCACAAACCTAATAAAAGAAAGCAGACAGCACTTTTAGCCATAAACACATAAGCACTTCAGCATAAACCTTCACATAAACCCTTAAAGTTCTCTGTTCACAGTGGGGACATCAGAAGGTAGCTTAGGGAGGGCTAAAGAATTTTCTTTAACCCACCTCCTAGCTACCCCCAAATAAATATGCTCTTGGGGCTCCTGGGTGGCTTGGTCTGTTAAGTGGGGGGCTCTCAGTTCTGTCTCAGATCATGATCTCGGGATCCTGGGATCCAGCCCCGCATCAGGCTCTGTGCTCAGTGTGGAGTCTGCTTCCCCCCTCTCTGCCCCTCCCCTCACTCACACACTCACCCTCTCTCTAATAAATAAATAAAATAATAAATAAATAAATAAGCTCTCTAAGGGAAAACAGCATGGCTGTAACAAAGATGCAGCATCCAAACATTTGCCATGGCCCCAAGCCATCCACAAGACCCACTTCTGGCACCCACTCCTCTGATCTGTAACACCACCTCCAAGCCCAGCTGATGGAGACATTTTGGAGCTGCCATGCTTGGTCCCATCCCCCATCATACCTCCTATAAAAACAAATAAAGCAGAAGTCAGTCCTGTGTTAACTCAAATCACCCTTTTCTCTAGGCTCTGTATGAGAGACTTAACAGTGATGGAGAGCACCACTCAAGTAAGCTAAATCTTTTCACATTAAATTGTGGCCTCAGATTTTGTTATGTGCTCAACACTCTTGGGCACATCAACTCCATGCCTCTGGGTCCTCTAAAAGGACTGCTTCCTGCCTTCTCCACCCTCTTCTCTTCTCCTAGGACACACCTCTCCTTCCCCTGCCCCTCGTACTCAGCATAGGACATCTAGAAATTCTAGATTTCTAGACACATAGGACATCTAGAAATTCTAAACAGCCACCCAGGAGCACTTGACGGCCAGTCACCATGTCTCTGAAACCACATATATCTGCCCCTACTCCTTCTCTCCTCCTTCTGGTTATGCAGGAAGAATTTGATTTGTTTTTGACAGGCTTGCCCTTCCACATAGGTGCTGAATCTACTCCTCTCTCAGCTCTCCACAGATTCCACTCCTGCCCACGTGGTTTCCTCCTTTTGCAACATCAAACTTTATTCCTCTTTGCTGGAATAATTCAGCATACAGAAATTCCCTGTTTCCTCTCATCCTAAAATAACTATCTTCCCCACTCCTCTTCAGAGGAAAAGTGCTCACAGATATTGCCTGTGTTCTTTCTCCACATTCTTCCTTCCACTAAGTCTTCAATCCACTCTGATCTGCCCCCACACCCCAGAAACTGATTGCCGAGGTTACCAAAGACTGGAACTGACAGTCACTTCTCCTTCCTTATCTCATTTCCTTCCTTATAAATGCTCTCTTGGCTTTGTGTCAATCTCTCTATTTGGCTTTCCTTCTACCACTACTGTTGTTCCTATTCAGTGTCTTCTGAAGGTGGCTTCTCCTTTACTTGACCTCTAAAAGCCACAGTTGATGAGCACTAGATCCTGGATCCCTTCTTCTCATTTCTTTCTACATAATTTAACTGAGCTCATCCATTCATATGGTTTTTAATACCGTCTCTGTGTTAACAGTTCCTCATTTATATTCTCATCCAACACTGTTTCTCTGTGTTTTCTGGCTATCTGCACTTTGAGATCTTATGATTACCAAAAAGTCAACATATCCCAATTTGAATGTTTCAGTCCCCACCTCCTTCACCCATGTCTACTTCTCTTTCATTATCTCTCATCTCAGAACACAGCAGAATGAACACTGCATTTGCTCAAGCCAGAGCTTGAGCTTACTTATCCTCTGTCATCCCAAATTCCATCAGGTCTCACAATTTCTCTTTTCAAATCTCTCTGGCATCTACCAACTTTTGTCGATCTCCACTGCCTTAAATGAAGCTCTGACTCTTGTCCCCCTAAATGCTATGTCCCACACAGTAGGTAAGCTAAGGAAAATGTAACTCACATTTACATTTTCCAAATAATTTACTGAAATTTGTACTCCTTACAAACCTTATATGATCAGACTCTTATCCAACTCTCTATCCTCAATTGACTATTTTTTATTTATTCATTTTTTTTAAGAAAGAGAGAGTGAGCATGTCCACAGATTGGAGGGGATTGTGAAGGAGAGGGAGAAAGAAAGAATTTTAAGCATGTTCCACATTCATGTGGAGACTGACAAGCGGCTCTATCTCATGACCCTGAGATTGTGACTTGAGCCAAAATCAAGTCGGACACTCAACAGACTTGCCACGCAGGCACCCCTCCCTATCCTCAGTTGAGGTCACTCACCCCTCATCCCATAGTCCTCAGCCTTTTTGTCTTTTCACTTCCTTGAACACACAAGGTTCTTTCCTCAAAGACTAACATACCCTCTGCCAGAAATATTTTTCTCTACTCTTTACACATGGCTAGCTCATCAGTTTCCTTTCAGTCTCCTTAAGTGTTTCAAATGTCAACCATATTTTCCACCTTGCCCACTTAGGTCCCCACTTTTCCTTCAAGGTCCCCATCAGAATTATTCAATGGCATCTTTGTCTCTTTCATGGCTCTTAGTATAAAATCGACATATACACCTCCTGTATGCTTGTTTATTTATTACCAGGCTTCCCACCAGTCCAAAAACCCTTTTACAAGAAGGACCCATGCTTGTTTGGTTCATTAATATTAACATAATAGCTGCCTCTAGAAACCTGACACTTAGTAGATACTCAGTAAACGTAACACTTAGTGAATAAACATATGTATTTGCTTTCAAGTTGTCTAAATTATTCAACTCTTAGTTTCTTCATATTTAAGATGGGATAATTATGACTTATGATTATGGTAATAATTAATATTTTAAATAACACAGTATGTAATAGAGTCATTACATAGTAAATACAAGATTCTCCTCTCGGTATGCACATATCATCTTGTAATACATGTTTTCCAGGTAATATGCAAACAAAAGGGCCTAACACTCAAAATAATGATCTTAATGAGTTGGAAAGACACAAATTAGAATTCAGAGAGCCTGAAAGAGATAAAAATTGTGGATAGAGGGGTCCCTGGGTTGCTCAGCGCGTTAAGTGTCTGACTCTTGATCTCAGTTTAGGTCTTGATTTCAGAGTGGTGAGTTCAAGTCCTGCATTGGGCCCCATACTGGGTTTGCAGCCTACTGAAAGAGAAGATGGGAAGGGAAGGGAAGGGAAGGGAAGGGAAGGGAAGGGAAGGAAAGGGAAGGGAAGGGAAGGAAAGGGAAGGAAAGGAAAGGAAAGGGGAAGGAAGAAAGTAGGAAGGAAGGAAAGAAAGAAGGAGGAAAGAGATTGTGGATAGAGCCGTTGAGAAGAGGGAGCTACAGAGAGAGAGAAAGAGAGACACAAAGAGAGATCCTGAAATCTCCTTAAGTCACCTTAAGTCTTCAGCAGAATACTAAGCTGTTTATGTATAGGATGAAACTCCATAAAACTCTGCCACAAAGAACAACTATAGGACAAATATAAATTGAAAAATTCCCATAATTCACACAAGTTTGGGAGTGTGCTTTACTACCAGATAGAGTAGAGAGATATCTATGAATACCTGAAATAGAAGATATACATGAAAGATCATGCCTCAGTTTTAGGTCTAAGTTAATCCTAAGTGAAGGCTATTACTCTAGACCTACTCTGCAAAGGGGGAAAAAAGCTTCAAAAAATTGAGTATGGGGGCGCCTGGCTGGCTTGCCCTGGGGGAGCATGCAACTCTTGATCTCAGGGTCGTAAGTTCAAGTCTTACATTAGGCTTAGAGATTGCTTAAATAAATAAAAATAAAAACTTAAAAAAAGACATATGATAATCAAATGACTGAAAACCAATGATGAAGAGAAAATCTTTAAATGGCCAGAAGAAGAAAAAACGTAATGTATGGGATAGCAAAAGCAAGAATCACTACTAACTTCCAATTAGAAAAAAATGCAAACCAAAAGACAACAGAATGACATCTTTAAAGTATGAAAGCTGAAAACAAACAAACAAACAAAAACCAACAACAACAAAAACTGTCAAAATTCTATACCTCATGAGAAAGCATTCAGAAATGGCAGGAAAATAAACAGCTTTTCACACAAACAAATCTGAGAGAATTCTTCACTTCAGACTAGCACTACAAGAATGTTAAACAAATTTTTGAAAAAAAAAAATGATACCAGATAGAAACTCACTCAAAGAGAAATAAGGAGTGCAAAAACTGGGAAAAGTGTGGGTAAATATAAAGCACTGAAAAGAGTTTTATTTTTTTCCAAATAACAAATGATTATTTTTTTTAAAATAGTGTATTTGAGTTTATGACATATGCAGAAGTGAAAACAATAGCACAGAATAATCAGTGGGAAGATGAGGCAATACTGTGAAGTTTTTGCATTCTATGTTACCTGGTATAATAATGTTTAAAATTAGAGTATGATGAGTTAAAGATGATGCTATAAATAACAGAGCAACAACTAAAAACAAAAACAAAGAAGTATGGATAATAAGGCAATAAAGGAAATAAAATGAAGTCACATAAATACTGAATTAATTCAAACAAAGCAGGAACAGAATACAATAGAAACAAAGAACAGAGCGTAAAGAGAAAGAAAATGGCGAATGACACAAACCCAACTCTATCAACAATTACGTTAAATTTAAATGTGTGCTTTCAAGGATGCTGTTAAGAGAAAAGACAATCCACAGAACAAGAGACAATAATTACAAATACGAATATATCATATAAGCGACTTATTTTCAGAATATATAAGAATCTTTACAATGGACTAATATAAAGACAAATAACCTCATTAAAAATTGAGCACAGGATTTGAACAGACATTTCTCCAAAGAAGATAAATAAATGGCCAATAAGCACATGAAATAACAGCGAACATCATTAGGCACTAGGAAATGTAATTCAAACCCACAATGAGATATCACGTCACACCCGCTGAGATGACTAAAACCAAACCCAAACAAACAGAACAAACAGGCAATAATAAGTGTCCTCCGGAATATATCAACATTCTTTGGAGCTTCAGACATTGCTGGTAGGATGCAGACATTTGGGGAACAGTCTGGCAGTTCCTCAAAATGTTCAACCTGAGAGTTACCAGATGACTTGGAGATCACACTCCTAATACACAGATAATAGGTAATGTCTACATTTTAGACATCCACCCAAGAGAAACGAAAACACATACTTGTACAGAAACTTTTACACTGATGTTTATAGCAGCATTATGTATAATAACCCAAAAATGAAAACAATCCGAATGTCCATCACCTGAAGAATGGATAAACAAAGCATGTGGTACATCCATGCAATCTAATTTCATCTGGACACAGAAAAGAAGGAGGTGTTGATTCATGGTATGACATGAGTGAACCTTGAAAACATGAGAAGTCAAAGAAACCAGTCACCAAAGCACAAAGGAGCACAAATTATATCATTCCACAGTGACATCAGTGGACTATTGGTTGAGCGAAGGGTGACGGAGGGATACAGAGAAGAATGTGTGAGTGCTAATACAATTTCTCCTTGGATTGAAGAAAACACAAAGTTAGTAGTAGTAATGGCTTCACAACTGTGTGAATATACTCAAAATCACTGAATTACACACTTTAAAAGGGCGAATTTTATGGTATGTGGATTACACATCAATAAAACTGTTATAAAATATATGGGGGGGAGGGGCTTTAGCCAGTTTGAACTGAGAGCGCCTGGTAAAAATGGCTGAAATAAGGAGGAAGTGTTCAAAATGACCTTGGCTGCTGGAGACAGAATCTGAATTCTAAGCCACGCTCTAAGCCAGCTTGCCACACGTGTCCTCCGCCCATACATCCAGTCATGTATAATAGAGGCTGTTATAAAAACAAGACAAGCCCAGCCTTGGCAAATGGAGAAGTGGAGAGGAGAGCTAGCAGGATCAGAGGAAAAGACCACTAACAGGGCCTGGTTATTTTCGCAAGTGTCTCTTTGATTAGCAATCATAGTGAGAAGCATAGGTGCCCTACAGGAAATGAATCTGGACGTCTCGTTGCAGTCTAAGAATATAAATTATAGAGCAGTGCTTAGAAGAAAGAACAGCCTTGTTTTGCCTTTACGGAGAAAGGGCATTTCAGATCTTGGCTTTAGGATGGCCTTGCCGGGGAAGAGGAGGGCCCATCCTTCCACTCTGGAAGAAGGATCAGGTTCAAATCTTGACTCTGTCATTTAGTAACTGTGTAACTCAGAAGTCACCCTTCTGAACATCAGCCTTTTCATTTGTATAGTTTGAATAATGGGATCCCTTTTGTGGAATTGATATGTAAATGAAATAAGATAATATGTGGAAATTTTCACCCATGGTGTCTACACAGCAAGCCATCTATACCACCTGCACACCTCAGTAGCCCCTCCATAATTTATGTCCCAAATATTCATTGACCATCTATTCTGTGGAAGGCACTGGTATATAGAAACTCCCCAAATAAAACAGAGAGGGAATGTGTCTGATTCATCTTTTTCTCCTAAATAATGGGTATGTGATATTTACTGAATAACAGAATGGATTAATTCAAAGAAAATATGCCAATTTTCTGATCGCTAAAACTTGACCTACCCTCCCCCACATACAGAGCTAACTTGGAAAAAGCAACTCAGAGGCTAGGCCAATTTTTAATGGGAAATAATGCAAGAAATCATGAAGTCCTGAGATTCAAGTCTCTCCTACATAAACTTTCAGAAGCAAGATGGTTATTGCCCTGCCAATAGAATCTGGTGGTGTGAAATCTGAGTTTCAGCTGCTCTGGGCGGGCTACCCAGTGTTCAACCCTACTTCCTTCTTCTAAGCAAGAGGGATCATGATATACAATCCAAGGTGTTAACAACAGCATGCAAAAACACATGTGAGTGCTTCATGTTCCGAAAAACAAAACCCAGGGAAATATGGGATTTAATCATTATCATCATTATATTTTTATTTACTGTATTTTTATCATTATTATGTTTTTATTACAACTTTATCAAGTAAAATTGTCCATAGCAATTTTTTACATTAAGAAAGCCGTAAGTCTAGCTTTTAGAATAATGACTGCATATGCCCATTTTAAAAATGCTAAAATTCACCAATAAAACATTTTTGAAACATTAAAATCTTATAAACCACTTGCTCGCTATTATTTAACAGGTTTCTGAAAAAGTTAACTACATATAAAAATGCTAAATAAAGTATCTTTGTTCTAAATTTTAACATGGTAAAACATTTTCTTTGTTCTGGAGTAAGTCTGAGTTTCTGTAACAAAGAGATACAACAAAAAATATGTAAAGAAATTAGTGTATCTTACAGAACCATGGAGGAGAGAACCAGCTTGATGGACAGCTACATCCCGTGTACCCATTCACAGAGCAGAGGTTCCTTCTACTCTGTTACTCCTGGGTATTGTTCTCTTCTGTGTAAATGAAGTAGGTTCTAAATCTCAGGTTAGAAAGAGGGAACATAAGGGCCTCTGGGAGGCTCAGTCGGTTAGGCATCTGGTTCTTGGTTTTATTTTGTCTTCAGTTTAGGTCAAAATCCTGGGATCAAGCCCCAAGTCTGGTTCCACACTCAGTGAGGAATCTGCTTGAGGAGTCTCTCCCTCCTCCTTTGCCCCTCCCCTGGCATTCACTCTGTCTTCACTCATTCTCTCTCTCTCAAATAAATAAATAAATATTTAAAAAAAAAAAAAAAAGGAAAAGAAAGAGGGGCCATAGAAGCATTCCATGGTCTTAAGGCCGAGGCCCAGAAGTGGCATGTTATACAGAATTTCTCTTGTAAGGAATCTGTTGTGATCTACAGTAGCACCACTTGCATAATTATATTAAAGGAAACCCAGGGTCCAGAGTATATACAAAACAGGATGACAGGTAGAGCTACGTTTTATTCAGTGCCATTTATATGCATTCCCTCCTCCCAACAGACCTGAGACAGCATCTTGATATTCTAAGTGCAGAGATGTCTCCAAAGCCCTGCAGATAGGAAGGGACAGGGCCAGAGTTTCAGTGGTCTGTCTGACCCACAGCTCAGGCTTTCTCCCCTCCACCTTCCTGCTTCTCATCAGCCACAAAAACTTTAGGAAACCGCTCTCTAACCCAGACTCTGAAAAAGCATCTTTTCACCCAGATATGCAAAGACTCCATTATATTAGGTGGAAACGTTCCACTTTTAGAGCTCCTTACGATTTACAAAGCAGTTCGTGCTTGACCACACTTGCTTTTCATCACTAGGCAAGACCAACAGCATATGCGTGGTTATCTTCATTTCTTAGAGAAGGAGAGGAAGGTAAAAAAGCTTAAATAATTTGCTCAGTGATGGGTGTCTGGGTGGTTCAGTGGGCTGAGAGTCTGCCTTCACTTCAGGTCATGATCCTGGGGCCTGCATTGGGTTCCCTGCTCAGTGAGGAGTCTGCTCCTCCCTCTACCTCTGCTGCTCTCTCTTTCTCTGTCAAATAAATTAATTAACTCTTTAAAAAATTTTAAAATTAATAATTATCTTCTCAAAGAAGGAGCTAACCTCCTGTCCACTATCTTGACCTCCAAGTCAATGAACCGTTTTTAAACGTATCAATTGTATGTTATTGCAGATATTGGTCACAGTGGGGTTTTACTTGTATAATCATTATAAGACCTATTTAAGGATGAAGCAGGTAGAGAATTTGGAGTAGAAACAAGGTGTAGGAGCTACATAATTCAAGAATTAAGAGTAATGTTTGAAATAGAATCTGCTATCTTTTAGGAAACAAAACGGAGTGTATCAAGGCAAAATGAGAGAAATTGATTTTAATTGCAACAGAAAAAAAAATAGCTGTTAGATATGAGAGTAGACATTTGCACCAAAGACAAATACAACAGCACTTCACATTTTGTTGAATCCGCTTCCGAAAAGTCTCTAATGTAGGATCAATGAATCAATTAGACAACATCTAGGTAGAGTCGAGTAGAGTCTTGCCCAAAGCCCAGAAGCCAGAGCCAAGACTCTGGCTCTCATGAATCAAAGAACTTTGGAGTAGGGAACCAAAGTCTGTTGTCATAATTATGCTCCATGTAAATCATGTGATCGATCTTAAGCAAGGCACTAAGTGTCACTGAACAAATCTGATAGCAAGAAAAAAAGAAAAAGAAAGGAGAAAAAAGAAAAACCTGATAGCAATCCCTGCCCTGCCTCTCTCACAGCATCGTCAAAAACCACAGGTGAGATCACCTACATGAAGGGACTTTGTGAACTGTAAGTGCCTTCAGCACATTCATATTTCAGGTGTCAACTTTTTATAATTTAACCAGTAATCAGTACAATTTGCCTTTTACATACACAATTGCCTTTAATACCATATCTCGCTTTATTACTCTTTTCATTTAAAATAAATGCTTTCATGGTATTATTTTACATAGATGTGCTCAGGAAATCAAGAACTTTCTCCAGAAATCAAGATTTTACTGAACTTAGGGCATCAGTTACACTGGAGAATTTTTGCCAGGGCTACAATAACCAGTGGCAGGTAAAACTCACTCATGGGTCTACCCATTTCTTAGGGTTATGGATGACTCTAGTTCTCCATGAACAGCTATCCTATCATTAATATTGGTTGCTAAATTGTTTTTGGCTCTGTTCTTTAGCATTACCTCTTTTCCTATTGATTTATCTTTCTGATTTGAGGAGGTACAGGTCCCCCTTCTTCCTGCTAAATGGCCCTATAAAAATTGAATTGTCCATGAAAATATTCCAAGGAGTGTGAATATCAAGGCAGAATTAAAACTAAGGAATTACTATAAGATTTGGTATTAGGAGGAAGCTTATAAAAGGCAAGACAAGAGGTAAGAAGACCATAGAGCTCTTCTTTGGCTCTAACACAGGGTTTGGAGGTATGGGTGGGAAATGGGTCCAGTGCTGAGATCCCACTCCTGATGGCAACTCATGCAGATTCTCTAGGCTTCATGCATTTTTACCTTGCATTTTTCAGGGCATGGGTAAACATTTAAGATTCATAATTCAGATTATTTTTGGAATCTGGTAATTAAAATTTAAAAATTAGAAGACTAACCCAATTTATTTGATAAATTTTAAGAACAGGCACAAGGCAGATAAATTTTACCAAAGGTAGAGGGTGCAGTGTTAGGGGATTGAAAAGAGGGAAAAGAAAACACAACAGGTCTTCTTTCCTCAAAGAAATTTTTCTCTCAGCAACACAGCACCAATTGGATGTTGCCAGCTCTTTATCTCGAGATATCCTTGATTGTTACATTTTTCTGTGCTTAAAAAAAAGAACAAAACAAACAATGACACTTGGAGTTTGAGACAGGTCCTCTCCATCAACCATTGTCCGCAGGAAGCCTGAGCAGAGTCCCCCTTTCTCCCCAGGGCCTGTTCACCAAGGCTTGGCGCATGCGGGCCATGTAACTCTTCCCAGGAACACTGACATCCTCAAGTCACCTTTTCCAGGCTGTAGAGATTCACCGAAACAGTGTGGTAATAGTGATCGCCTGTCATTTCCCCTTCTTTTCCCATTTACCTACAAATAAATTCCCTCTGTCTCTCAAAATTTGGCCTTCGCTTTGCACTGAAAATCTCCTTTACAGTTCTGCGTTTCTCAACTGTCTTCATTTTGACATTTTCCGGGGATGTGGGGAAGAAGGAAATGCTCGCATCATTTTCTCCATCGCATGCTTTTGCCCAGTCTTACTTCTGATCTCTCTCTTGTCTTCTCTCTTTGCCTCCCCTCAGGGTCCTATGAAGAGGATGGAGCATCTCTTCCTCTACCCTCTGGAAGGGAGAAATACCGAAGTGAGTATTTCCGTCCTTCTTCTCACTCCCTGCTTGCTCATCAACACGATTATCAGATCACTGAGGTTGGGCAGTGCCCAAGGCCACGAGCAAAAAAATAAATAAATACATAAAAATAAATAATTAAATTAAAATAGAAAGCTGGCTCTACCCTTTCTTGCTCTTTCTCCCTCAAAACCAACTGGCCTTCAATGAAGCGAGCTTTTCTGGGCTTCTGAACCCTGAGTAGTTAACTCTCAGGGGCTGAATAGCTCACACTTTAGCTCTAATTTCTCTGCCGGGGTGGGGGGGGAGGTACGGGGTACACTCGTTTTGGAGCAGAACGCAGAAGGTTCTGTCACGTTCACAAATCCAGTCTCACCAATTTAAAAGCTAATATTGCAATCTCTATTTGGCTTCTTGTCTGCTCTTAATTGCTTAGAAGCCAAAACAGAGACTGGTGAGTGATTAACATTCCCTAAACACCAACATTTCCTCTTCTTTTTCTATCTCTTGGCCTCTTGATTTTAATTAATTCTGTGTAGTATTTCCTGAGCTTCTTTGTCTGGAAGAAACTGCTCAAAGCTAAATCATGGACATAATGAAGAATTCAAAATAGCCCCCTAATAGGAATGTTCTGACCCCTTTCTGTTAATAAGTGAAGTAAATAGAGAGCATATTGTGGGTCTGGCATGACACCTGGCACATAGTAAGTACAAAATAATTATTTGTTGAAAGGATACCAACTACAGCAGTATTTTTTTTTTAACAATATGGCCAAGGATCTACACAGAGTGGCATTATGAGATTATTTATAGATTTTCCATTTAGGAGTACCATATTTCCTGACTTTTAAAAATTATTTTTTAGATATTTTTAAGAATTGACCGTATGAAGCTTACAGTTAAATTGGGGGAGAAAAAAGTCTATATTTTAACTGTTTGACCAGAGATCTTATTCCTAATCAGCCTGTCATCAAAATGGAACATGTTCAATCCGACTGAAGTAGTATCACACATTGGAAAAAAATTTTTTGTAAGTCATCCATTCATTCACTAACTGAAACTTTATTGAATTTTTACTAAAAGCCAGACACCATACTTAGAAATAATAAGAAGAATGAGATACTTTCTGCCTTGAGAAGCTTATAATCTCATAACTTAATAGGAGAAATAATTCACACGTATAAATGGTTTTAATATAAAGAACCATTTGATGATAGATGAGACGTACTTTAGGAGAGTGGGAAGGTAGAGGCTTTGGGGAGTTGAGAAAGCTCATTTACAGCCAGTAGTTAGGTAAATCCGAGTTAGGAATTAAGGAGTTTTAGGGTAGCACAGAGAGGAGGGAAGTTCAAGGGAAAGGGGTACCAAAAACAACAACACAGAGAAGAATTCACATAGAAGCACAATTCATAACAGCGAAGAAGTCCAAACAACTCAAATGTCTGCCATCCGAACGATGGATACACTGTGGTATATTCCTATAATACAATAGCATAGAGCAATGAAATTAATGAGCCACTCATAACTGCAGAACATGGATGAATTTCACACATAGGCTCTCCAGCAAGAGAAACCAGACACGAACGAGAACACGTCGTACACAGTTCCACGTATATAATCTTCCCAAGGCAAAACCTACACTGTTAGAATCAAGGTATCAGCTGCGATGACTTTTGGAGAGAAAAAAGGGTCGTGACCAGGAGGGGGCGGTAGAAGAAGCTGCAGATAGAATGGAGGCCCCACAGTGTTCTATTTCTGGATCTGTGTTGGGGTTCACGTGGGTGTGTTCACATGGTGGAAATTCATTAAGCTATGCACACTCCTGAGCTGGGCATTTCTGTACACGGGTGCTATACCGCCATATAAATGAAGCAGAAAGCAAACAAGAACACGAAAACCTCGAGATTTAGAGAGAGACTGGTAAGCTCAGTGGGACTAGGGGTTGAAGGTAAACATTGGGGAAGTAATTTGTGGAGACCACACCATCTCGGTAGTAAAATAACAAGTGGGGGAAAGTGCCAGGCAGCTAGGATGCTGTCCTCACTTCATCCCACCAACAGCACACCCGGTTCCTCCATTTGTCAGGATCCTCCTGAGTTTGTGAGTTTAGGAAAAGGTGTGTGGGGCACAGTGTTTGGGCGAAATCAGTGGGGTCGTGTCTAAGTTTGCTCTACATTACGTAACGGCAGAAGCACTTGAAATGCATCCTGGTGATGGTATAATTTGTCTTTCTACGGAGCAAACGGCCCCTGATTATTTTGAGTCACTGGTGAGTGAGAAGTGGGAGGGTCTTGTCGACTGTAAAACAGGGTGAGAAAAATGGAAAGGCAGCTCGCTCATAACGTCTGACAATCGCTAAGCACCTCCTCCAAGACTGTCTTCCTCCAACGATCACTTCTTGAGCAACTACTATGTGCCTGGCCCTCTGTTGTGGCAACACAAAGCTAAGTAAGGCATGCGATCCACTGAAGAGACAACCCCTGGGTGTGTTACACTCAGCCAGTGTCACCTAGAAAAGCGTGATCATTAAAAAGATAGAAAATACTCAGGGGATGGGGGGGGGGGGTAGTGAGGGCTCCCTGGAGCCCAGCAGGATCTGGGAGGATTCTCCTAGTCAGAGCCATAAACACTGCTGCTCTGGACGAGTCAGCTTGGCAATCGCCTATTTCATAGGACAGCAAGTATAGGATTTTGCCTGTAATAGTACAGAAAGGATTTGCCAAGCAAATTACTGGTGGAAACAAGAGAAGTGTTAGCCTAGTTAAGAATGAGGAGATTTAGAAAGAACATTTGCATTCAGACAAAGAATATGCTAATTATAACTGAATTTTATCCACTTGTTAAGGCAGTTACAAGAATCTGCACCACACACAGACATTTCTGCGCCCCTTTTCCCCATTTACACCGAGTGTTCTTATAAGGACCTCAGATTAATAAGATCAAATATATATTTCACATCTTCAGCTCTGCTCTTGGCCTCTCTCCTAAAATTCTGAACATTTATAAACTGAAAAAACATTCTCCAGACCCTTCACAGCTTCCTTCTAGAATTTACTCTTCGTCCCAGCCCTGCCAGGCGTATCTGGCCACTCACTCCTCCAGATCAGAAGCCTGAGTATCTTCCAGGACTCTTTCTCCTCCCTTACCCTAGCGGTCCAACAATCCAGTCTGCTCTGTTCTACCTTTCAGTTATCTCAGAAATCAGTTCTCTTCTTTCCATTTCAAGTGCACTAGTTTCTAGCCCTCAGCATGTCTCATTGAACTTTTAACATGAATTATACTCTTTTTAGTGTTCTTATCTCCTGCCTCTCCTGCTTCAGCCCACTCTCAGGAGCCCTCTGCTAAAGATAACTTTCTCAAATGCAAATCTGATCACATCAGCATTCCTTCAAAAACTACTGCCAGGAGAAAGAGAATAAGGTTCAAATCCAAATGCTTAACAATAAAAAAAAAAAGTGGGCAAAGGATATGAACAGATGTTTCTCAGGAAAGGAATAGCCAATGTTCATAAGAGAAATACACAGGAAAACTACATGGATTCGCTTGTCTCTCACACACACACACACACACACACACACACACACACACACCAAGTTCCACAGTAATCTCTACTGGAGAACCTGTACAGAACTCCTACTTGCAAACATAGGCTTTGGAAGCATAAATCAGAAGAATCTGTAGACAGCAATATGGCAATCTCCCTGCAAATTGTAAACCCACAGACCTGCAATTCCATTTCTAAAAACGTATCCTATAAGATACACATTCGCACTTGAGAAATTATTTATATACAAAGTTGGCTGCAACAATTTTTTGTAGTAGCAAAAAATTAGAAACATAAATATCCTTTAATAGGAGACTGATTACATAAAGTGTTCTACACAAACAGAATAGAATCCTATGCAGCTGTTTTTTTTTTTTTAAAGAAGAAAGAAGGGGGTAAAAACAAAATATTAGGGGCGCCTGGGTGGCTCAGTGGGTTAAAGCCTCTGCCTTCGGCTCAGGTCATGATCCCAGGGTCCTGGGATCGAGCCCCGCATCGGGCCTCTCTGCTCAGCGGGGAGCCTGCTTCCCCCTCTCTCTCTGCCTGCCTCTCTGCCTGCTTGTGATCTCTGTCTGTCAAATAAATAAATAAAATCTTAAAAAAATATTAGAATAGTTTCATATTTATCTACATGAAAAGACCTCCACTGTATGTGACAAAAGGTAGAATGCAGAGTACAGAACCCACTTGTATGGATCACACACACACACACACACACACACACACATTTTTTATTTGTTTATATGTAATTAAAAAAAAAAAACTTTGGAAAGATACCTAAAAAAACAATTATAGATTACCTACAATGTGTGTGTGTACCTTTCACTACGTTTCTGTCTATACTTTTTGATTGCTGGACCACGCGAATATGTTACACACTCAAATAGTTTATTAATTTTTTTTTTCAAATCATGCATTAGCACAGCCTAAATCACCCTTCTTCCTTGATGCCCTGCCTACCTCTTCAGCCCTGGGTGCTGTCATTCCACCCAAGCCCCTGTTACAAAATCTATTGGTTATGAGAAACTGAACCACTAACAAGTCTCCTCTCTTCTTTGGTCTGCTTTGTCTTGTACGACATCTCTGCTTAGAACGCCTACCACCCCTCCTCTACGATCCCATCATAGAGGGATCCCATCACAGTCTGCTTGGCCTCTTCAAGGATTCTGTCCCGGACAAGGGTAACAGTCAGCAGCTCCGTAGTCCTAGAATTTGCTTGAGCCCCGTCCTTCTCACCGGTCTGCGTCCTGATGAGCCACCGTTAACCGGGACTCAGTTCAGCGGCCATGTCTGGTGATGATGCTCACCTGGCTTTCTTCAAGTCTTTCTCCCTCTTCCTATGAGACAGATATAATATTTAATCACACCATTTTCTAGCTTTTTCATTGTCTCATTTCTCCAATAAAAAGTGAAATCTTTAAGGGAAGTGTTTTTCTCTTAATAGTAATAACAGTTAATATTTAGCTAGTACTTTATCAGCACTTAATGAACTATGACAGCACTATCCAAAGAGAATTTTCTTTGATGATGGGAATATTCTGTATCTAACCCATGTGGCTGTGGAGCACCTGAAATGTGGTTAATGCGACTGAGAAATTGAATTTGTAATTTTATCTGATTTGAATCCATCTGAATTTTTAAAACCACGTGTAGTTTGTAACTACAGTATTGGACAGTGTGGCCCTAAGCTCTGTGCTAAGCTCTTTATACACATTATCTCAGTTAATCCTTACAAGAACCCTGCAGTGGGGATAATCTCACTACCTCCATTTTACAGATAAGAATACTGAGCCTCGAAGAGTGTAAATGACTTTGCTACAATCACTCAGTTAAAAAATGATGAATGTGGGTTTTAAGCTCATGTGTTTTGATGCCAGAGTCTGTGATTTTAAAAACTGGAATAACGGCAGAACACAAGAAATAGTAGCAGGGTCAGAAATGCATTCATATTATATAGGTGTGCAAACAAAGCATAGTTTGCTTTAATGTTTTAAATTTTTCCCCTCAAAGCATAATATACATGTGCTAATATGTACAGTTCATAAGGTTCGTAGTTTAATGAGTTTGATAAATGCACATACTCGAGCTTCTGCCCCCTATCCAAATAAGACCTTTCCAACACGCCAGAGAGTTTCCTCTTATTCCTTTCTGGTCAATCCCCACCAAGCCTCACCCCCCAACGCAACCACTCTTCAGAATTCTTTCACCACAGATTATTTTTATCTGTTCTAGAATTCCACATAAATGGAATCCTTCAGTATACACTCTTTTATACCTGGCTTTTTCTATTCCCTGTAAGCTTTTTGAACTTTATCCACGTTGTGGTACCAGTAAGCTGTTCCTTTTCATTACTAAATAGTATTCCATCGAGTGAATATACCATATACCATGGTTCGCACATCCCTTCTCCTACTGGAGATGGCTTCCAACTTAGGACTACTATGAGCAAAGCCCCATGATCATTCTTATACATGTCTTTTTGTGCATATGTTTTCGTTTCTTTTGCTAAGTGGCTAGAAGTACAATTTCCAATGCACAGGATAGGCACATGTTTAACTTCATACAAAGCTTTTGACTTCATGGCTAAAGTAATTGTACTGTTTTCCATTCCAGCAATAATGCATTAGAACTTGAGTTGTTCCAAATACTCGCCATCATTTGATTTTCTTAGTCTTTGTAATTTTAACTATTTTAGTGAGTGTATAATGCATCTTTTTATGGTTTTGTATTTTTAAGATTATTTATTTATAAATAAGGCATAGTACTTAATATATTTACTTAATAACATTTATTAATATTATTATATTATAATTAATTGCTATTAACAAATATTTGTTAATATTATTTATTATTAATAATATAATTATTAATAATAAATAAAATATCATTAATAGATAAGGTTATTTATTTATCTATAAATTTCTCTGAGAGAGAGCACAAACAGGAGGGAGGAGCCGAGAGAGACGGGCAAACAGACTCCCATCTGAGCAGGGAGCCTGACGTGGGGCTCAATCCCAGGATCTGGGGAATATGACCTGAGCTGAAGGCAGACACTCAACCCACTGAGCCACCCAGACGGCCCTCGTGGTGGTTTTAATTTGCATTTCCTTAATGGCTAAAAATGTTGAACACTTTTTCATGTGCCTGCTGGTCACTTTATGTCTTCCTTTGTGGCTTGCCCATTTATGTTGTTGCCCATGTTTCACTGAGTTGTCTTTTTTTATTGTTTTACAGGAGGTTCTGGGTAAAGTCCTTTGTCACAGATACATGTTTTGAGAATATTTTCTCCCGGTCTATTGCTTCCCTATTGATTTTTCTCACATGTAGTACATTATACTGTATTGTGTTTATGCACTCATTTGTACAGTGTTTTCTTCTGAGAAGTTGAAATTTTGACAATTTCTAGTTTTTCAATTTTCCCTTTATGGCTATTGCTTTCAGGGTCTTCTAGAAGAAATATTTGCCTGCCCCGATGTCAACAAAGATATTCTCTTGTGTTTTTTTCTAGAAGTTTCAAGGTTTCAGGAGTTGACTCTGTATAGAAGGCATATCTTGCACAAAATTGTGTTATCAAAAGAGCGAGGAGACGTATGCTGGATTGCTCTAAGGCCAATTGCTTTATGCCGGGCACCACATGTCTCAGGATCTCCTTTTCTGTACGGCCCTGGGTTGGAGATGGCAAAAGTGAAGTTGCATGAGTTTGGGGAGAAAGCAGAAGTGGCGCAACTGCCATACTTCGCTGAGGTTTTTGTTGGATGGAGGTAATGAGAGACAGACATGGTAGTGCTGATGGGATCCAGTCTTCCTGTCCAGCCCTTTCTGTACCAGTGTTTCTTTCTGAAAGTGTGTGCTTATGGCCACCTCAGCCCCACCAGATATTGCTATGAACTCGTGGGGGCAGTGGCCATGAAGAACCAGCATCCTCTGGGACACTTCTATGCCAGCCCCTTCCATGGCCCCCTTGTGGCACCTTCATGTGTCCAGCTTCAGATCTCCCTACAGGCTTGAGCCTGTTCAGTGGCGCTAGGGTTAAGCACCTAGTGCTTCAGTGGCACTAAGTGCTTAGCCACCTCTCTCTGATCTTCTACTCCCTCTACTGGACCTTGACTTCCCCATTGTCCCCACATTTGTGCGTCATATTCCGGCCCCCATGGAATCCTTACTGAGACAGTGAAGAAGTGATGGAAAGAGCAGGAAGAAGGGAGGAAGGATTAACCACCTTAGTGTCACAGAGACCGATATGAAAATTACTTGGAAGCCACTAGCTGTTTTCCTGCAGCTGAAAGACTGCCCTGTCTTGGTTATATGTATAAAGGCAAGAGCCCTGAGTTTGTTCCCATTTCTGCCACTTACTGTGTCCACTTGGATAAGTCCTTTCAGCATTCATGTCCCGTTTCATCACTTTGTCAGATGCTTGCTCTCTTACCACACAGGATTGCTTTAAGGATGCTGTAGGACACAGCGTTTCATACTTTACTCAAACACACTTCAACTCGTCAGCACTGTTATCCTCATCATTACCGTCCTCAATCTTACAGGGGCTGTTTGCATCTCTACCCGATGAGATAAGACCGTCATGGTGGCTAGCTTTTCAAAGGCCCAGGTGAAAGTCCGGAAGAGAAAAGAGGAGCTAGAGATGCCAAGCTGCTCTCAAGTTTTTGGATTCTCTATGGATTTCTGTTCTTTTTCTTACACCAATGCCCTTGACCACACAGACCAGACTGGTTGAACCACTCTGGCCCATGGGAGAGTTAATGCAATTCAGGTTAAGAAATCATGTGTGGGCCTCGCAAAGCGTCCTGTCCAATAAGGTCTCAGCCACACCACAGGGTCTCCCACTCAGGATGACTATCTGCTAGAAGAGAAGCCAGGAGAGTACTTCAGTTAAGTCACATGGGTCTGCTCCTTTAAAACTAATTGATGTAATAGTCTGCCATCTCTCCTTTGTCTCGCTGAAGGGGAGCAGGAGCGCGGGGGATCTGAAACCACCACAGAAATAATGATGAGGTAAAAAAAAGACATAGGTGAAAAAGCAGTGTTCATTCAGGAGACCTGAGTTCCACTCTTCATTTCAAGAATAACCTTGAGGGACACCCATAAATGCTGGCTTTGTAGTAAATTCCCTAAGTCCATACCAGCAACGTTGTTCCCATGCTGTTCTCCACAGAGACGTGGGGTGCCACGTTAGGAACGGAGCTCTGGTCTGGCCAGTGGAGTGGCCAAGGGGATGGGATGCCGGCCTGCACATCTCCTCTTCACCAAGGTCGGTCTCACACTTCCTCTGCCTCCTACTTTATACAATCCACAGTAATTCTTGATGACAGCATAATTCCTTCACTTGAAGGAAAAAAAAGCTTAAAAACATGTCATACTGGATGTTCTCTAAGACTACTTACAGCTCTAAATGCTGTGAAATGTTATTTATAGTCAATTCTCCATATCCTAACAGAAGCCATATATGGGCTTCCATCATGCAAAAACTTTATTTATTCAATCATTTGTACTTTATTCATTAATTAATTCAACAAACAAGTTATTGACTAGAAGACCCCCAGAACTGAGGACCAAGAGAAGAAAAATGAATTTAAAAGCTCCCTTTACAATCAGCTCCCATAGGCCTAGGGGATCAGACAGACAAATGAAAAAACAATAATAAAATGTGATAAATGTTATAATAGAAGTTGGTAAAAATGGCTACAGGGATATAAAAGAATCCATTCATTCTGCTAGAGGGCTTTGAAAACATACCACATTATAGTTTACTTCTGCAAGGCATTGACTTGCAGACTTGCATTTTTGTTTGGGTTCATATTCAAATGATTTCTTCATTTCCTGAGCAGGGAGGAATAGTTCTAGGATTTGCCAGGCAACAGGGTTCATTAGGTCATCCGAGCTGGAAAATGTGTCACAGATCATTCACAAATGGGAAGATCCATGAACAGGCAAGTCAGAGATGACTGCTTTCCTGTCAAGCTGAAGAAAATCTCCCAAAGATGGTCCAAGGGTCCCCTTTCGAGCACACCATCAGCACATTGCTTTAACATAAAAAATAAGTACAGTAGGGAAAGAGGTATGTTTTCCAAATGCTTAAATTATTGCCTCATGTTCTTCTCTAACTGAAAAAGGTTTTGCATCTACTCTCAAGACGCATATTTCACGTGGCTTGTTGACAGTTGGTGAAGGGCAAGAAGAATTTCTCCCTCTCACATCTGATCAAATGCACAAAGAGAGGTGCCAGCAATTAACTTAAAACTCTGGCAACGACAGCATCCCATGCCTCATTTAACAATAAGTGTACAATTTCTGACCCCATAATGATGTCGTTCCTCATAACTTATCCCCTCGGTTATCCGCTGCTCACTTATCATAGGTTTGCAGCTCTGAACCCTTCTTTGCCTCTATAAATTTCCAATATCACAGCCTTTCACACAATTTATGAAAATCTGTGGAACTTTTTAAAACAAAGCATATAAATGTATAGAAAGTTTTTCTTGTCAACATTTAGCATTGCGAAAAAAAGTCATAAAACATGGGAATTTCGGGGACTTTTTCCAAATGAGTACTACATAATTCGAAATCTATATGTCTATAGACACCATTCATTTTCTTACTAATATTGACGGTAATTCTAATAGGACACATGGAATAGAAAATGTTACTCAACGTGCTCCATTCACAGCCATTGTGTATCCATAGCAATACCTCTTAATTTTCCAGCATGGGATACGATTTTAGTGAAATTAAAACTGGACAACTTGAAATTATGTAATTCATTACTTTCAGTGCCAATTATCAGATTCCTATGATTCTATTTAACCCTGATGCATCCTTTAAGACTCATCCCACATGCCATCTCCTTTAGGAAGCCAGTCACCATTTCAACTCACGTATATTCTCTCTTCTGTGAAACAAGAGCACTTGGCTTATTTATCTGTAATTTTACAATTAAAATGCACCAGATCTTGGAGTAAAATATTGCCAAGATTCTTATATGTAGTTTTCTTCTTTTTGTGAAAGTAAGTGCCTCATTTCCCCAAGTAGAAAGTAAGTACCTCGTGCTTTGCTTCTCGCTGTACTGCTCATCCCAGTAAGTACTCGTCTAGTCATTCAATCATGCATCCTCTCCACAGGTATTTGATGAGTGACTACCAAATGTCAGAAACTGTGTGGGACACCAGAATTACAAGCTGGTGTCCCCACCCTCAGGCAACAGGGTTTAATGGAGAAACAAACTGCTATATATGTACTTACCATCCAGAGTGAATTGTGTATTAATGAGTAAGCCCGGGGAGATATGGAAGTTCATCAGAAACACCCCCAAACTGGAACTGAGTCCTTGTGGGACTCCTGGATTAGGGAAGGCAGGAACTGCATGCAAGGAAAAGGAAGGTCATGAGCAAAAGCCTGAAGACACAGATAGCACAGCGCTATAGAGAGAGTAGGCATCTGAAAATTATTTGTGTTGTTTGAAGTGGAATAAGCAAAGAAGGAAAGGGGGGATAAAAAAGAGGAAGGATAATATCAAAAGAAGTTTCAGGGTTTTGTTTTTGTTTTTTTAATTTTTAACACAAAATATTAAAACATACATGCAATTTTAGTTCTTTGTTGGAAGTCTCCTGTGGAAAACTACTCTCTAAGCAGCACAAATAAAAGAATTACTAAATATTGGATTCACTTTTAAGGAAACTGAATAAACCCTTCATTGGGCAGGGGGTGGAGGGGATGTTCAGGTCCCTGAGGCAGCTGGCCTTGTACAGGGAGCTAAATGTCATTATTTC
This sequence comes from Taxidea taxus jeffersonii, assembly GCA_003697995.1. Classification (NCBI taxonomy): domain Eukaryota; kingdom Metazoa; phylum Chordata; class Mammalia; order Carnivora; family Mustelidae; genus Taxidea; species Taxidea taxus. The sequence goes on from ML101856.1 coordinate 184,435, forward strand.
CAAGGATGAGTGTGCTTTACTCACTAAGATAAGACTTGATTACACCTTTCCTTTTTAGGATCCCTGAGGGCTGGGTAATTCTATGACGGTGGTATTCTTCTTGAACTAAATAGAAATAACTCTCCGCGTGTTGAGGGGACAGAGTAGGAAGAAGGAGTCAAGTAAGATACTAAGAATATACTTAATTGAATCATTCCATGTATTGTATAGGAGTCAAAGATTCTCAGCAATAGGATTTTCTAAAATAAATCAACCAATATATAGGAAATGACAGTCCCTTGCCTTAATTCAAATCTCTCAAGAGACAACAATGATAATATCTACCAGTTATCAGGACTGTGTACTGAACGTGTGCTGAGGATTCCATACAATCTTCTATTGCCAAGATCACTTTGAATGTTAGGCATTATTTATTGCATTAGGAAATACTCAGCAAATGATTGTTAAATGAGTGAATAAAAGCACCACTTAGTCAATTGCTCCAGAAACAGTTCATTCCACTCATCCAACAATAAAAATTGAGGAAATGCCATGTGCCATGTACCTAGCAAATCCTACAGCTTCCCAGGAATCCGAGCCCTATGAGCCCTTAAAGAAAAAAAACAAATAGCTGTGCAAATGTGTAACCATCCATGGTACCTGGCACATATTAAATATTTGCCAAATGATTGGACAGATGAATGAATGAATGAATGAGTACAAGAACGGCAAAGGCGTTCCCAAGCCAATATTCTGAGGAACTCTTTCAAAGACGAAAGAAAGAACCCACATTGCTTGATTCTTAAACGGACAACCAAAAGAAGGTTTGTTCTTGCACTGTATGGGAGCAGCAACTTCTACCCCCACTTCTGCCCTTCTCACACTGTTACACACTACCCTGAAGCCAACTGGAAGGAAGAATGTAGCAAAGAGAATAACTGAACATCGCCAGTCCTTGCCTTAACAATAAAAGAGTTGGGACAAATTCAATGGATTTGATCAATGGATCTAACAAAATAATTTGAGACTTTATGGCTTATTGATCAAGGAACTATGCCTGAGAGGTGCCCATCCATCACCTCTGAGGCCAGAGAACTCCCAGAGAAAACACTGCTCCTGCTGCAAATCACAGTCACCCCTCGGAATTCAAAAGTTCAATGGCTCTGTCTACCAGAAAAACCTTAGCAGAAACTAACAAGGCAATATTCTTTCTGCAGGAGGGGAGAATGAACAGTTAGGCGGCACAATGAACCAGAAACGGAGTATACATTTTGGATATCATCCTCACCACGACCTTGTCAGATAAGTGATGGAATCCGTATTCCACAGACAAGGAAAATGAGGTTCAAAGCATTTAAGTGCCCCCAACAGACACACACACAGCCAGGAAGTGCATTTGTACCAGAGCTTTCTAGTTTCTACCCCACTCTTCCTCTCCAGCTGGTTCATCAGACTCCACAGGGATATGTTTTCCATGGGAGTCAAATCCAGAATATCTCTAGAGTAAGGAATTATAATATCCAGCTCAAAATAGTGATTATAATCCTCTAGAATTCATTTTTCAAGGAAAAAATTATCCAGCAGCTCCAAGTTTTCTAAACCCTGGGATCCGACCCTGAACAGGGGTAGACAAAGGCCTTGCCCTCATGGAGTTCACCTTCTGGGCTAAGAGACAGAAAATGCTTAATAAAGAAGTGTGTGTGTGTGTGTGTGTGTGTGTGTGTGTGTGTGTGTAACAAGTTTACCTAACCACCTGAATTCAGTGGAGTGTGAAGTAAATCTTTATTTTATTTTTAATCATCATGATCGCATTTAAAAACACTTTGCTGAAGCTTTCTTCCTGACCCTGGGTGAAGTCTAGGGCACCTAGGGAAGCATTTCTCACCATTTTCAGGTCTTATTGAACAGTCTCATTCTCAGAAATTTTAAAGATTAATCCAAAGTAATATCAAATATTGCTCTCATTGATTTGGGGGTTTGAGCGTGTCTTCTATCTTGGGCTGAGAAATGCATTCCTGTCTCTTTAGTCCTTTTCACTCCTGATTTTGTTGTCTCGGATTCCTTCAAGGCTGATGGGGAGGAAGGAGGGAGAAGGAGGAAGAGAGAAGGGGGGACAGCTAGAGGGCAGGGGAGTTCCATAGAACTCACATAGAACTGCAGTCTGGCCCTTTCTCTTGGGGGCACTTTGGAGGCCCTTTGATGATCTCGGCTCACTAAGGACCTCTCTCAGGAGCATTTCCTGGCAAGAGTCTTGCCTCCCAATCAAGTGACTCATGACTACTCTGACCCCATTCACCCACTCACCCTTCTTACCATACAAATCCTTCCAGTGATAGTCAACATTACCCCTCCAGCCTTTCCGTGGGTGCCTTTGGCTAGCAGGAAACCATCTGGGGTAAGAGCTTGCTCAAGAAGATTGAAAGCTGGTTACATTATTCAGACTAACCTGATCTGCTGGAAGGTGTGAGTACTACAGTCAGTGAATGAAGCTTGCTCTCCCTGTGGCCCTGCCCTGTGGCTCCAGCCAGCCCCTCGGAATCCCATTTTAGGTCTAGACAGGAAGGAATCTGGCACCAGTCTCTGCATCCACTAATCTCCCACTCCCACCAAAATCCAGGGACAGGGGTCACATTTGCTGAGTAATTTTCTTGTAGACTGTGTAGTTGGCTTATGTTAAAGAGGAAATTCTCCTTCCCCCAGAGAGAGGGAGTCAAGGCCCGGCACGGCCACTGGCAATCCTCTTTATGGGGGGTCCTTCCTCTCATCAATCGTCTCACCCCTGCCCTTGAGAGGGGTGAAGGGGTAAGGGCTGTTGGACAATTTTAAAGTCCCCTCTCACAGATATACATAGAAGTTCTGACACTTTTTCTTAAAGTGTATAAGCAATTAACACTTTTTGCTTTCCCCTTTGCAACCTCAGATAAATCCAAGATGACAGAACAACTTTCATCATACAACCTGTAATATACATGATATAATTTCACTTCATAATGAGTGTTATGGAAAACCATAAAGCACAGGAAGTTCAGAGAGCATCAAAGAGAGTATCAAGGTGGCAGGAGCCACTCCATGTAAGATGGGAAGAGAAGGGAACTCAGAGGAAGAAACACTGAAGCAGAAACCTGAATGGAGTAAGGAGTAAGTCACGCCAACAGCAGGAGCAAGAGCATGAAACAGAGGACACCGCCAATGATCAAGGCCTGATGGGGGACACTAAGTTTGTGCAGGAATTGGGAAGATTGCTAATGAGGACAAAATTAAGTGAAGGGAAGATGTGGCAGAAGTTAGTGGAAGAGGGGTAAGTGGAAGCCAAACAATGTGAGACTTTTAGATCGTAGAAAGGCAGTAGGATTTGCCCCCGAGAGGGATGGAAGTCATTGGAGATTTTCAAGCTGGATGGTATCATGAGTCTGGTTTTGTGTTTCAAGCATCACCAGCTGTTTTGTGGAGAATAGACAATGGAGCCATAATCATCCACACTTGCAAACTAGGCTGAGGATCTAGCGAGAGTATCATGTGGGATGTGTCTGTTCTGCTTAGTTGGAAAACTTACACACACAACAGCAATGAAGCAACAATGGCAGATGCTGAGGGAAAACCACACCCGTTCTCCCCTGGACCTTATCTAGTCCAACATGTGAAACTTGAGGCTAGAGATTAGAAGCAACATTTTCAATGGGACACCTAGGTGGCTCAGTTGGTTAAGCATCTGCCTTCGGGTCATGATCCCAGGGTCCTGGGATCGAGTCCCACATCCAGCTCTCTGTTCAGCTCAGGGGTGGGGGGGGGTGGGGAGGTGCTCTGCTTCTCCCTCTACCTTGGCCCCTCTCCCTGCTTGTGCTCTCTGACAAATAAACAAATAAAATATTTTAAAAAAATGTTTTAAGAACATGTTCAAGATCACAGAAATAGGTTAACTCAGTATAGTAAAATGAATCATTATTAAATGTATTCAAGAACAAGTCTTTAGGGAAGTGTATTTGGACTCTCTTGCTCATACACATCATGCCATCCTTGGTAGCTTAAAACAGAAAAACAACATTTCATAACATCTAATGGTTTCTGTGGGTCAAGAACTGTGAAGGGCTCAGCCAGCTGGTTCAGGCTCGAAGTCTCTTGCGTGGCTGCCATCAGATGTCACGGAAGCTGGCACAGCAGTGCTGGGTAGGTATGCTCCATTTGCTGTACAGAAAACTACTTTTGACCATCATCACTGTTTCGTGGTAAATGCAAAAAAAAGGGGGGAGCTAGGATCAAGACATGTATGCATAACACTGGGCACAAAAGTGCTATGTGCCCCTCCTGAATGCCTATACTCCCATAGACTTGTGCATGCACACACGCCCACAAATACACATGTGCACGTGCACACACAACTCAGCCCCCAGAGCCCTCTATCCCCCAACTGTGATTACTTCCACCCTGACCCGTACTTTTTATCCACAGTTGGGGCAACTGGCAACTGTGCCCACCATTTCTGTGTACATAGATGTAGCCTTGGAGAGCTTCCTCTGACCTCCTGGAGAAGATCTGTAGACGGTTGTCCTTTCAGCTCAGGGCAAAGTAATTTCTTTGGAATTCTGCTGTCATCCATCGTCCTCACATGAACAGCCTGGAGATGTGGGGTTGCAGAGTGCATGGCTTTGATGCCGTGAATTGGCTGGGCTCCAGCTTCTTACTCTTAGCAACCTTGTTCTGCCATCTGATGTTAAATATAGAATGTAAGGGGCACAATGAGAACTCCAGAGTCCCAGACAAATTCTAATTCCTCCTGTCTCTCCATCTATCACCATCTGCTTATCTCTCTATTTTATGGGGTTTATCATCCCAGTGCTTTGATATTTCCAGTTCCGTTATCCTGCTACAACCGAATCCATACCTTCAGAGCAGGACACGAACCTTGCTGGTATCACAAGTACTAGGGATACCATTAACACATCAACAAACCAGAATGCAGCTTGCCAGAATCCTCAGTGAAGGAGAAATAAGTAAAAAATCATCAAATGGCAGAAAACAACTTTATATAAAAGAGTTGCCCAAAAGAGGAAACTTCTAGAATTTTTGCAGCATGTGTATACTCTGCCCAGTCTGTGCCTTTTATATCTGCAGCTACTCCAAAACACTATAAATGTCAAAACATTGGGCAAATACATACTATGGTATATTGGGAAGAGCTGCATTAAATTTTATAGACCCTAGATCAAAATGTACCTCTTCTATCACCATTAGTGCAAGGCCACCAGAAGCAGTTTCTGTAATCTTCAGGGACACTCTGGGCCTGGACCTGATCTGTTAACTAAGAGAATGGAGTAGGTAATTTCTCTGTTTCCTCTTGGGTTTCTCCTCTGAAAATGCAGAATATTGTGTATGGCACATCCCAGTTAAACAGAAGATCCAACTAGAACATTCATTCCCCTACATTCTATTTACCTAAGTTCCACTGTAATAGTGGAGTAATAGTAATGATAGCTATGTCGTCTGTCTGTCTATAAACCTCATAAACTTTCACATCCATCTATCCCCCATGTAAACTTCAAAATGTTGTCCAAAACTAATAGCCCACCTTTCTATGCCCTACCAAGTACCCGATATTGAAGGGATAGATGCAATCACATGACAGGCAAAGAGATTCTTTGGCACAGTGGTGGTATAGTTTCCACAGTTCTTTCTGGAGTTAGAAGAATACTTCAGAATCATTCAAATGAAACACAGAACTACAGAAACATAAGTCATACAAAATGTTCCTGTATCAGAGCATTATAATAATCCTTCAAGGACACATGGAAGAAGTACCTAAGCTCAACTCTAAGCCCACGTCAAGGCTAAGTTTGAAACAACTGCTTAAAAATAATGCCTTGGGTCTTCAGAGCAAGTTCAAATTTAGGAAACACACTCATACAGGTTATTTCATCTGAATCTCACAAGGACCCTGAGTCTAGTGAACTGAAGTGGAATTGTTCAGCTCATTTCACAGGCCAAATAACTGAGCTCAAAGAGGATAAGCGACCTGCCCCAAAACACAGATGGAACTAGAGATGGGATCGGGACGCAACAGAACCATAGAATTCCAAGTTCTGAGGGACCTTAACGGTCATCCAGTGAGTTTCTCATCCAAGGCTTCAGTTCAAACGCAGTGATGGCCAGCTGTTCACCGGAACTGGGGCTCTCCTTTCCATGGCACAGATCTGTAACTCAGATGTGGCCTCCTAACTGGAGACTGCATCCCCCAGTCTTGTATCCAGAAGGAATCATATTAACACTTACCACCAATATAATGTAAGGAAAAGTGATATATGTCACTTCTGGGCACAGATGGGTAAGGAGAAGCTCTCTTACTCCCTCTTCACTATCTCTTGCCTGACTCAGAGGACACCGAAGCTCAAGGAAGATGGTGGAGTCAAAGACAGCAGGTGCCCTGAATCACCACAAGGAAGAAAGTTACCTACCAACAGGAACACTCACAGGGACTCTACATGAACAGGAAAGAATCTTAAATTAGGTAAAGAAACTGACATTAGAGATTTACTTTTTTCCATACTTAGCATTACTAACAACCTCCCCCCCACACACACATATAAGCGCCCTGCCTTCAATTAAACACGATGGCAAGGGAGGGGCTCACTCCCACCACAGGCCGGGCATTGCATGTCTGAATGGCTTCTGACCACTAAACAGCTTTCCTTATACTGAGCAGATTTTTTTCTCCATTATCTCAGTTGGATCATGGTATGCCTTTTGAACACCCACAGAACTGATGTAACACCTCTTCCATGTGTCTGTCTCTAACCCTTTATTAGGACCTCTCTTTATTGTATACCATTGATTCTTTATAGTAATCACGTTTCCACAACAAGATTGTAAGTTCCTCCTCTCTGGCACTGCCGGGTGACCTTCTGGGCCAAGGACACAGTTTGATGAATGCTGAGTGTCTGATGGAAGCTTGTTCTCATTCTGGAGTTGGGCTATCACCTCTTTTGAAAACAATCACAGATTCATTCAGACCAACTTAGTTTCTTTCCCTATTGTGTTCCTAAAGCATTTTCCATGCTTTTCTATTATAACCCTTCTCACATGATAGTCAAGTTGTAATCTACCCCTCTACCTGATAAAGGCATCTGAGCGGAGCCTACCAGCAGCAGCAAGAAGTCCACTCTCCATTAGTTCATCACACACAGAACCACAGCTTGTACAACTCCAGGGGGTGACATTCCCTCATGGACCTCAAGTTTGTGCTGTAAGGTGGCCCTGAGCACAGAATGTCTGGGGGCCCAGGAGGGATGCAACGGTGCCATTCTTTACTCTTTATCTCAGGTTACCTCTCAGCCCACTTTGTAGTACCTGGAGAGCTCATATTCCTTTTCCCCTTCTCACTGCTTTTCTCTCACTCTCACTTATTGCACCTACACAAACCCCACCTCCATCATATCCCAGACATCCTTTATGCCCTGCATTCGAGCAGAGCAGATGTAATAAGTTTAGAAAAGAGACAATGTAATTTCCAGCCTGCTCACATGGATACCTCTCCTGGCACTGCTTGAGGAATCCTTACATTAGGACATCTCGCCCTGGGGAAGGAAGACTGACATGAGGGAGGAGACTGAGCCGCTAGATGGGGAGGCAGAAAGGGTGAAAGATGTTGAAAACTCCATCACTTCCTTATTTGCTCATATGTCTTCTCCTCTGACTTACTATATATTTATTAATTCACCTATTTAAAACTTCTCTCACATTTACTAGGTACTAGGCATTGTTCTAGGCATTTTGCAAATGTGAACTCACTTTACCTTCATAGTCCCTCTATAAGCAGCATCTCCTGTCATCTCCATTTTACAGATGAGGAAACTGGAGACAGAGGTCTTGTGATTTGCCCAACGTCACCAGTCAGAGGTGCTTCAGGATCTGAACCCAGAACCCATACTGTTAACTGCTAACTCTCTGCTGCCACTTAGAGGGGCTTCTTCAGGGCTTGGAGGTTTGGATGGGTTAACACAGCGACACTGTATACCCTTGACCAAAATATAGTCCTCCGTATCAGGGAAGGTCATCTTCTTCGACCAAGTGTGCAGCTTTGGAAGGATGCAGATGGAGTGGTGAGGAAGGGAAGAGGGGACACCCACCTAGCCAGCCAGATCTGCCAAATCAACCCTGGCGATCCAGGGAGTGACAGATGTCACAGCCAGATTGCCCTAACATCTTAGAAGAGCTCTTTGAAAATAGAGACTGGATCACACTATTGTATCCCCACAAGCTGGCACTAGTTTCTGCAAGACAGGAGGCATTAAAAAGTGCTTGAATCCATGAGTGAGTGAGTGAGTGAGTGAGTAAATTAATGAATGAATGAATATCTCACCTGATTTACTCAGAAAGGGTGCCCTGAATGGAAACTGCCTCCACCACAAGTTTGCAGCCATTTCCAGGCACACATTGTCTCTGGGGTTATTGCTTCCCACAACAGAACAGAGAGAGGCACCCAATGCTTCTCCCCAATGCCTAAAGACAAGCTGAAATCAATCTCCCCACTTGCAGACAGAAACATAAAGGGGAACGTGGTAATCCTCTCCCCTTCAAAACATATTCTCTGCACACCCAGCCCCAGAGAAGATGTGTGCAGAGAAAAGCATGAAGTCCTCTGTTCCGGGGCCCCTCCCTGCAGAAAGCAGGCTGTTATGTGCCCCAGCAATATGGAGCTACCCGAATCACATCCCTTCTGAGGCACAGGTGTCGAGAGGGGAGAGTGGCCACCAGAGCTGCTGGTATTCCTGCGGTAAGTAGCCTCATGTGAATCTGTTTTCTCACCTGTATGGCTTCATCTGACTTTGTTTCCTCAACAGGTTGGAAAGGATTCCTGGTTTGCCATTTTAGAAATAAGGAAAGTAAACTGAGGTACACTGTGTTTCATTGACTTGCCCAGGTTCCCAGGGCTGATAAACTGAACTTTGGATCAGGACATTGGATAGGAACCCCTTGCTTTTCATTTTTGCAAATGTTTTTTGGAAATGTAGAGGGAATAAGCCTTAAACAGATGCAGAATAGCCCTAAGATGCTGGACCGGTGTGTGGGTCTCATCTATCACTTGCCCTCCGAACTTGCTCTCTGAACCATCCTTGACAGAGTTCCTATGGCCTCCTTGGAAAATCCCACCCTGGACCCGAGGCCAACAATTCCCTTTTGCTAAGCAAATCCCTGAAAGTGTGATGTCGGGAACTTTCCACGGACTGAGAAGAAGGAGAAGAGCACCAGCCCTACCTCTTCCAGCAAGCAGCTGTGACTGTGAATGAATCATTTCACCTCTCTGGACTTAATTTTTGTATTTTTGCACATAAAACAAAAGGATTGGATTAAACATGTGCTGGGTCCCTGGTGGGTTGACACTGACACCGTAGGTGAGCTTCACGGCACGTAAACACAATGAAAGGCAATAGAATTAGGTAGAAATTATCCAGACCTTAACCAGAGACAAGAGGCCGCGAACGCTCGGTGGCGATCTAGGAAATGGATTCGAGAATTTATTGTAGACTGCTGAGGACATCAGCCCAATGTGCTGTGGCTGCGAAGGTCAACAAAATGATGAGTGTTATCCAAAAGGGTATTGTAAAACGGAAAGCAGAACACATTTAGCATTTACCCAGAAAACAGAGCCAGTCGATAGACTTGGAAAGGCAAGGCTCTTCAAGCTGCTCCACGTCTGGAAGCAGACTGAGGAATTAGAACAAATCTGGAATGAGAAAATGTTAATGGCTGAGAGCATGGAAAGTGGTAATCATTGAAGGACAGGCTGAAAAGATTTAAATTACACTATGATTATGAAAAAGCAATTCTCTGCCATTAGTATCCCATATAATATTTAATAACACTCCTTAATTTAGTTATGCATACATATTTAAAAGTCTCAGATTAAATAAAGTAAAATGTTATTTTAGAAATAATGCTGCTCTCACTCACATTTCATGAAACAATTAAACTCTTCATGTGCACCTCTAGTAGGAGTAACTTTTTCATTATTTAAGTCACATTTTGAATCATCTCACACAGTTTTACAAAGCACATCCTCTCACTGCCACTGAAGCCATCCGAGATGGGGAACTTCTGAAGCCACAAATGATGCTTCAACCAGAAATCATGTTCCAACTCACAAGTTCCCACTCACACAGTGCTTGGGACTAGCCATCATTTCATTCATCCTGTAATTATAATCATGATCATTAGAACACTATAATTTGTGATATATTCTCTTTAACCACTTTAACCACTCATCGGTACTGCCTTTTAAAGTTGTTTCCAGTTACATCAAACACTTGCCGTTGTGAGATTATACCTTCAGAAATGATGACTAAATTACTAATATCGTTGACCTTCTTTTATTTTAACAATTTCATCAGATGATTTCTCTAAGCATCATAAGCTAGCATTGATGGAAATGATTTAAGGATCATTGGTCTTCTTTTAAAAAAAATACTTTGTTGTTTAGGGAAAAAATTACTTGAGAGACCATGTCATAATATGAGCAATTACACGATCAAAGTTAAAGTGACTCTTTCTTTTCCAAGAGATAACTAGAAGATAGCCCACCTGGTCTTCACACATAGAGGAGATGCTAATTAGGAATTTTAAAATTACAATAAAGGCTACACTTCGGTTATTTCTTTTGTATATTATTACCTAGGGATTTGATTATTAATGGGTTGGATGAGATGCCTAGCATGTATTGGACATGTACTGTGTGTCAGAGGCTTACATATATGATTCCCGGGAAGAATTAAGATCACAGATATGGGTTTAATTATGTCTAGCTCACAGGTGAAGAAGTTGGGACTCAAAGTTTTTAAATACCCTATTTCCCCTAATCACCACATACTCGTACTAGAATTAGAAGTGAGTGGGATGTCTCCAAATCTAAAATCCAAACTCTCTCTTTTTTTTTTTAATAATATTTATTTATTTACTTTAAGAGAGAGCATGAGGAAGAGGCACAGGGGGAGAAGGAGAGAGAATCTCAAGCAGACTCTGCTCTGAGCATGGAGCCTGACACAGGGCTTGATCTCATGACCCTGAGATCATGACCTGAGCTGAAACCAAGAATCGTAGGCTTAACCAACTGAGCCACCCAGGTGCCTCCCCCAACTCTTTCTATCACATCTGAAAGTTCAAAATACTAGAACAAGAAGCTGTAGCTCAAAGCCTTAGAGAGATAAATATAAAATAGGGTGTCTATTACTCAGATAATTACAAGAATTTGTCTTCATGCTTTGCAGTTTTGATCATCTTTTGCATTTATTATCTCATTTGATCGCTGTAAAAACCAAATATCTCCCAAATTGATACCTCCCAGTAGCTCTGGTATAGCATAAAAATATAAAGTAATTCAAAGCAGATTTAGGTCTATTCATACATGGTTTATAAAAGTTCCCACAAGTCTGTGAAAATCAGCACATTTTGTATGGGCACTCACAGGTCCCTGACTTCTGCACTGACACAGAAGTCACGGGTGGTCATGTTCCTCTGTGTCAGAGACAAAACAAATGGATAGATGGACCTCAGGCGCACCTCTGTTATTTCCACTGGAAATGCTTCTAAAAGATAAGGGGTTTTATTTTCACACCTAAAAGAACAAGAAGTCCTTACTGCCAAATATGCCACCACTGTTAAAGCTTCTCCAATGTCTGGGTGGCTGGGTGGCTCAGTCAGTTAAGCCTCTGCCTTTGGCTCAGGTCATGATCCCAAGATCCTAGGACTGAGCCCACATGGGGCTCCCTGCTCAGAGGGGAGCCTGCCTTTCCCTCTGCCCTTCACTGGCTCATGTTCTCTCTCTCACTTTCTCTCTCTGTCTCAAATAAATAAATAAATAAAAAGACAGATAAGTAAGTAAATTTCCCTGATGTCATGACTTGTTTTCTATCTGTCCTTTTAAAATTTTTGTTTCTGCAATTATGTTTGGTTCATAGGATTCAAAGTGTCTTGTATCCTAACGTTCCTTCCCCGACTATGTTTCTTGCTATTTATTTATGGAAGTGTACTCGTTCTGTCATCCCCCACATTCTGGATTTTGCTGATTATATCCCTGAGATATTGTTGAACTTGCTTCTCAGCACCCTATATTTCTTAAAACACCAGGTTCTTAGAAATAAAGACTTAGATTCAGGGTTTGTTTCTGTGTGTGTGTGTGTGTGTGTGTGTGTGTGTGTGTGTGTGCGTGTGGTTTTGTTTTGTCTAAATATGTCTAGCTGCCTCTTGTTTTGTGATGTTAAGACTACCAGTGGGCTCAGAAATTGCAAACTTGACAATCCAATTTTAGTAGCCATAGATAGTTATTGCCTGTGTTATTAGGTATTGCAAGAGGGTGATTTCTACAGGGCTCAATTCTAATATATTTATTAGCTTGAAATCTAAAAAGAATTTCCTCTTTTCAGCTATTTGTTTATGTTAAAGCATGTATTTGTACAGGAAAGTTCACAAAAATGTTTGATTCTTTCCCTTTATTTATCACTTGGTAGAATAATGGTTTTTTTCTCTAACATCTCCCAAAAGTGGCAAATGATATTTTTATTTTTTAATGTCATAATGAACTCATAAATTTTAACATATTTAATATATTTTAACCCTCTGGGGATTTTTCTTTTTTCAGTATGTAAGTTATCCTGACTCTGGTTGGGTTAACTGAGGAGATTTTTGTCACTAGTCCTGCAGTGGCCTTAGAAAACTTGCTACTTTTAATTCCAAAAGATGGTTCAGGCTCATTGGACCTTTCCTGCCCCAGGGTCAGAATCAGCCATTTTCCCAATAAGGCCTTCTTCCTTTTAGTGCTAAATGGTAGTTAGAGGCCCTGTGGGGACCCTGTGGGGTGCTCACTGCCACTCGGAGTTCACTGTTTCTAGACCTTATCAGTGGAGGTAGCTAGAAAGCAAGCTGAGGGCTGATTTTTAATTCTTTATGTTTATACTCTTTTACTATGAAAATTTTGTCTGTTTGCTCTAATGCTTTTTTCAGAATAACAATGCTAACATTATCACTAGTAATGTGATTATAATTTAAGATTTATTCACAGTTCTTTTTATTTCCTGAAAATGTGTCACACTAGAAATATATATTGAAATCATTATGACTTTGAAAAAAATATTCTCATGTGGTAAATCCACCAACTTGATACACATTGTTTCATTTATTTCACTTCACTTTTAAATTTTAGGTATTGCTTTTTTTCTTATTTTGATTTGATTTTGTTTCATAATTTTCTAAAATATTCATGGGGTTCCAAAATGCATAAAATGCACATTTAGCTTATCTGCATTCCTAATGGCTCCACCATATCCATGTCCCCCCTCCTACTCACAGATAAATATTTAACACTTTGGTATATCTTCACTTCCTTTTTTAAAGAAAATGTCTATACACATTATACATTCCTACTGCTTCTTTTTTTAATTTTTTTTATTTTTTGCTAAAAGAAGAGGGTTTTTTTTTCCCTAGATATTATTTATTTATTTGAGAGAGAGAGTGAGAGAGCACAAGAGTGGGGAGGGTCAGAGGGAGAAGCAGACTCTCTGCTGGGTGGGTAGGCAGATGCAGGGCTCAATCCTGGGACTCCAGGATCATGACCTGAGCCAAAGGCAGATAAGAAGTAGAGTTTTATACATACTCCAGTGAACCTCCCTTTCTTCAGTCAGCAATATATCACTTCAGAGTAGCATATACATGTCTTTGTTCTTTTTGAGAAGCCTAATAGCATAGTATCTGTATATATCATAGTTTATTCAACCAGTCCTGTATTGACAGAAATTTGGCATTTTTCTCCTGATAGATAAAAAAAAAACAAAAACAGGCATTTGTACTCATCTGCTACCAAGGATTGTAATGAATACTTGTGTCAAATGTCTTCATACTTTTGCCAGAGTATCTTTGGGTTCCTTGAAGTGGCCTTACTGGGTCAAAGTGAAAATGCACATGTCACTTTGTTAGATTTTGCCCAAACCCCCTCTATAAGACTTGTACCAATTTGTATTCCCACCCAACATTTGCAAATACCTATTTCCCTATAGCCTATTCAATACAGTACATCATCAAAACCTTAGAATGTATCCACCTAAAAGGTGAGGGGTGGTATCTCAATTTTTTTTATTTTACATCTCTCTTATTATAGTGAGACTGAACATATTTTAATATATTCAAGGTCTTTTTCCTCCTGTGAACCTTTTATTCACATCTTTGGTCCAATTTTTCTATACTTCATTTTCACCTTTCTGTTTCTCTATTTTAAGTGTTTTATGTAGCACTACTTTGTGTTGTAATTTGCAAATATTTTGCAGTTTTTCTTTTATGTTTTTGTTTAGCTTTATAGCCTTTACTGTCATGAATTGGTGGAGGGGTTTTTTGTTTGTTTATTTATCTAGTTAAATTTGCCAAACTTTTCCCTCACTGCTTCTATAAAATGAAGCATAGTGGAAAAAATATTGTTTCGGGATTATGAAGGAATTTTGTGTTTTCATTTAGATGTCTATGGCTTTATTTTTCACATTTATTATTCATTTGGAATTCATGTCAGTGTATAGTATGGGGAATGAATCAAATTTTACTTGGAATTCCAGTTTATGCTTTTCGAAATTTTACTTTCTTTTTTTTTTTTTAAGAAGGCTCTACTCCCCCAGCATGGAGCCCAACATGACTTGAACTCATAACCCTGAGATGGAGACCTGAGGTGAGATCAAGAGTCAGATGCTTAACTGAGCCACCCAGGTGCCCCTTGAATTTTTAATTTGTGAATTTCACAATGATTTCTCAATCATTAGTAGTTTAAACAGATAAAGAATTCTGGTCTGGAAATAATCTCCTCAGAAATTTTAGCACTCAGCATCCTCTAACACCCAAGGTTGCCCTTGAGACATTCAGATTCTTGGTTTTGGAATTCAACCTGGATTTTCCCCATGCACACACACACACTTCCCTTTCTCCTCTTCCATCTCTCTGTCCTCTCTCAGCATTTAGAATCTTCTTTTTATCTCTGTTGTTTTGAAACATCATGTTGAGATGTCTTTCTGAGTATGTTATTTTTACATTGTGCTGGACATTTTGAGAACCTTTTCTATTTAGAAGCATGTATCTTTCAGCACTTGGAAATTTTCTTGTATTATTTTTTTAACAATGCTACCCTCCATTTTCTGTACTTTTTTCCTAGAAATACCATTAGTGTTGGATTATTCATCAAATTTTTTTAAAATTTTATTTTCAAGTCATCTCCATACCCAATTGGGCTCGAACTCACAACTCCACTGACTGAACCAGCCACACACCACACACATCTAATTTTCTTATCCTTTTCTCTCCAGTTTTCCATCACTTTGACTTATTCTACTTTCTAGAAATTCTCCAATTATAATATTGCAGTCTTTTATTTCTGTTATCTTTTTCCAAAAATTTTTCTTGAGTAGTCCATTATAGTAGCAATCTTGTCTTTTTTTCTTGGAAGCATTATTTTTTCTTATTTCTTTGGGACCATTAATTATAGCTGTTGAAGGTTTTTTGTTTTCCCATCCACAATGTCTCTGTTTCATCTACATTCCTTTTTTCTTTTCATTTCAGTCATCCTCCCATTTTGGAGGATCTCCCCAATTGTTTGCCAGTTTGAGTTTTCATATTTAAAAGTGAGCACCATTCCAGGTCAAGAGGCTGGGCTTTCTCTTAGAGGTTTGTTTGGAAGATGATAGGACCTTGAGGTTGTCATTCACTGAGAGTCATCAAATCCCAATGTCTGAATGTCCTTTCTGCAGAGACAAATCTTCCATTCTACTGTGAGGATGAGGCAGATAGAGAAAAAGGACAGAGGAGAGATTTCTGGCTCCTGACATTCCAGGATCTGAGCATGAGAAGGAAACTGAAGTGTCTCACAGCTTTCTGTGTCCATTCTCATTTAATCCCTGAGGTTTTAGCCTACTTTCCCAGTGACTGGTATATACAACTTCTCCTCAGTCTAAACCCTGTCCTACCAGGAGAGGAAGGACGACACCACTGAAGCCCCTAGCATGGGGAGTGGGAGGAGAAATTAAAGATCTGGCCACTCTTTATACAGACTTTGAATCAACCTCCCTTGCACTCTGTTTCTCATCTTCGTTTTCCACATACCAAACGCTGAACTCCTCAGGGATTTGCAAGAGTGAACTGGCTCATTCCACATCAAAGTTCACAACTATGTGTACTTAATTATAACTCTATCCATTCCACAAAGATAAGTAACCCTCTTCTCTACTTTCTTCAAAAAAATGTGTTGAATCTCCCATCTACTGTTATCTCCTTTTTCCTTTCCCCATCCTTGAAGATTAATAATCATTTTTTTACTCCTTTATTACTTTTTTGTAGTTGTGTGTGTGTGTGTGTGTGTGTGTTTACTTGATTTACTTGTTGTTTGTCTAACTGATGATTGATTCTAACCTACTTCAAATTCTTTCTGCCAGAAAGTTCTGGTCTAAAGCAAATGTCCAAGCACTATAATAATCTCATTTTTATTACTCACAGGTAGATGGGAAGATACATAAAGAAAGAAGAAAGGAAGGAAGGAGGAAGAAAGCAAGGGAATGAGGGAGGGTTAGAGGGGGGAGGGAGGAAGGGAAGGGAGGGAGGGAAGGAAGGAAGGAAGGAAGGAAGGCAGGCAGGCAGGCGAGAGGGAGGGAGGGACAGGCTTAGATTGAGAAAGGACATGGTTTGGAGAGACTATATGACCCAGACATTTAACATAAGAAATCTTACCAAGTTGTTATAATCTCAGACATTTCCACTGGAAAAAAAAAAATCAAACACACACCTCCTGGCAGCCAGTATGAGAGCCCAGGCTGCCTCTAATGATCATATATTCTGCTCTCTCCCAGGCATTTTCCTGGACGAAAAGAAGACTTTCGAGAGTGAAGAAGGATAGAAGGGACAGTGTGGAAGTATCCAACTCCCCTCTGTGCCCAGTGGGGCGTTAACTATGCTTTCCAGCCAACATAGGGAAACCAGCACCCACAGAGGCCCCCCGACAGTGTTGCATTGAACACAGAGTTGGACACAGTCCCTTACTTGGTGACCTTTTGAAAGAGATGTGCTCCCAAACTGCCAACAGGCACCACCAGGCTGTCTGAAAGGAGCCTTTGCTGGGTTTCCTAGGTTTCTGCAGACCCACTTCAAGAAGGTTATATGTGGTTTGTGCTGAGATGGTAATAAATTAAATTATAGCTCTGGACCGGTTATCTCCCATATAATAGTAGATTGTTCCACTCTCTGAAAAACCAGAGACTCAGTACTTTCTCAGCTGCCTTTGATTTTCTGCAGTTGTCCTAGAAATTTTTAAAGAACATGTTCTGTTTTCATCTGAAAATCTGCCATCTTGTAAACACAGCATTTCTAATAGTCAAAAATGTTTCCTGCTTTTGGTATGCCATTCACTTTTAAATTAAAGTGTCAGGTGATAGCGGATAAAGCTTCCTGCTTCTCAAGTGTCTTTGTCACTATTCTAGTTCAGGTTCTCATTACTGCTAGTTGACTGCAACAGCTTTCCAGCCGCCTCAACTTTGACCTTCTTCTTGATTCAAATCTTAGTCTGACTTCAAGCTTAGGCTCCTTTCATGACACACACCGCCTTCCTACCAGCCTTTCTAGTCTGCTCATCTGATGGAATACAGGAAGGACTGCATCTTAGAGTAAAACCACTCACCATCAGTGTACTCTCTCTGTCTGTCCTCCTCTCCATGCTGTTATTGACCCTAGGCGTCCATTTTGTTGACATTTCTACACTTAGTAGAAAGCTACTACTTACTAGTAGCTGGTACCTACTTAGCATTTGGTTGATATGTATTCAAGAAAGGAACCATTAATTTATAGAAGCCAACGTTTACATAAGGTGTGTGATTTCCGTGAATCATCATAGTCACTGAAGTGTAGGAGGAGACAAAGCAAATAATGGGCTTGATCCAGTCTGTGCTACACAAGTGTGTTGGAAAGATAAAGGAGCAAGGTAGCCAACGGTAGGGTCTACAGACCTTGAGTGCAGTCCTGTGTGAGCCAGTGCAGGTTAGGAGAGGAATCGAGACTTGAGGTGACTCAGATTTGGAAAAAGATGTTTCCGCTCGGGGGTAGAAGGCCTTGATATCAAAAAGTGAATATATCATCATGTGAGTGACTTGAGAAACAGGACGGGAAAGAGGCTGTGGTCAGAGAACTATTGGAGGTAAGAGGTAGAGAAGTAACAAGATACAGCAAAGAGCAAAGCATGGTCATGGGCAGAGACTAAGGATTATAGAAAAGGCCAAGCAACTGTAAGGCATCAAAACTACAAGACCGTATCACTAGAGTTTAGGAGAACATCCATGTTGGAAATCACATGCCGATGCTTTGGGGAAGCGGCTAGTGTTGCCAGATGGCCTGTACCTGGAGCACAGTGAGGCGTTTATGCGAACGTAAAGAAGGAATGATTTACCCCCACCTAAGCTGGCTGGGAATATGCAGGCAAGATTTACCCATGTGCTCAGACTAAAAACACAAAGTACTGTAATGTAGTGTAAATGGTTTTGAAATATTCAGAAGAACACAAGGAAAGGAGTATTGAGTACACACCAGGAGATGTTGGGGACCCACTCAGACAGGAAATACTACGGGCGTAAAACATCAACTATGTTTCCTGTCCACTCATTGTTACCTACTAGAATTCAGACTGTACATACAGACTGGGTGGGTAATAGCCTTGCTTGTCAGCAGAGGGAAGCATGTGCCTCAGTGGGGATAATTGCAGGTGTGTAGGAAGGCTCACTGTTATCTGGCCAATTTGCAATGCCTCTAAGGGGCCCAGCTCTGGGTTAAGATAGTCATATTTATGTAATTTCTGTAAAAAGTAACATTTTGGGGGCAGCTGCGTGGGCCAGTCAGTTGTGCATCTGCCTTTGGTTCAGGTCATGATCCCAGGGTGCTGAGATGGAATCCCCCATCGGGCTCCCTGCTCAGAGAAGCTTCTCCCTCTCTGGCCCTCCTCCTGCCCGGCTCATGCTCTCTCTTTCTGTCTCTCAAATGAATAAATAGAATCTTTAAAAAATAAAAAATCCTGTCATGGGGCCCTTCAGGAGAGATGAAGCAATCAGCTGAGGAGGAGCTGAGGAGGAGTACCGAACAAGGTAGGCGGAAGATTTCAAAGTCAACCCTCAGTTTCCACTCGCTATCACTAAAGACCCATGCTGCTTATTCTTGCTCTCAGTGCCTCAATGCACCAGGCACATCAGCTCACCTTCCCACTGCAAGTGGGAAACTGTGTTTTTACTGGATGACTACATCCAGTAAACATCCAGTGGACTACATCCACTGGAGCCACAGCACAGGGTTACACGCAAAACAAAACAGAAAGGCCAGAGCAGGTGCATAAGTGTTTATGCTCTGCGCAGCTTGGAACAGAACACAGCTTCAGTGTCCTACATGGTGCAGTCAACTGTTCATTTTGAATTTGTTCACCTTATCTCTTTTGGGAAATATAATGAATGAAACATTCTCTCTTCCCACCCGTCCCTTGTTTACTATCTGTCTCATTTATGTGTCTGTCTCTGTCATCTGCTTCTTCTCCTTCTCCCCTCCTTCTCCTTCTCTCTCTCACTTGAGTTTTTAAGTCAACTTTAAGATACAATTTACATACAAAAAGATACCCATTTTAAACATACATTTTGATGAGTCTTGACAAATTCATACACCTGTGTAACCACCATCATAATTGAGACACACAATATTATGATCTCCCCACACAGTCCCCTACTGCCTTTTTCCAGGCAATTCTCCTGTCTCTGACTCAAGGTAATCATTGATTTGCATTCTGTCACTATATAGTACATTTGTCTTTTCTAGATTTCCCAATAAATAAAATCTTGTAGTATGTACCCACTCGTGCCTGCCATCATATACAATGCGTTATGTTTTAGATTTTAGATTCATGTATATTTTAGATTTTAGATCCATGTATATTTTCTGTATCGGGTTCAATCCTTTTTTGCTAAATAGTATTCCACTGTATTAATACCTGGGTCATAGGATAAGTGCATGTTTAACTGTATAAGAAACATGAGTCCACACTGTTTCAAAATGATTACCCTACTTCTATCCCCAATGGCACTGCATGAGAGTCCCATCTGCTCCAAATCTTGGCCAGCTTTCCACATTGTCAGTTCATTTCATTTTAGCCATTCTAATGTATGCATGCTGGTAGGTCACTCTCACCTTAATTTTTATTTCCCTGATAAATAATTATGTTGAATATACATTCATGAGCTCATTGACAATTCACTTCTCTGCTTTTGTGAACTATCTATTCACATCATTGGCCCAAGTTTTTAGATGATCTGTACTGTTATTACTGAGTTATAATAGTTCTTTATATATCGTGGATACAACTCCTTTGTCAAATACATTGTCAGCAGTCAAACATTTGGTTTTATTTAAATTAGTGAACTTTAAAAATAGCACCGTTGGCTATAGAATTTTATTCACACCACTGGCCCAATTTTTTAGATGATCTATACTGTTATTATTGAATGATAATGCTCCTTTACATATCATGGGTACAACTCCTTTGTCAAATACAAATCAATAGTCAAACATTCGGTTTTGTTTAGATTAGTGAACTTGATGGGTATTAAGGATGGCAGGTAGCACTGGGTGTTATACGTGAGCAATGAATCTTGGAACATTACATCAAAAACTAATAACATACTCTATGGTGACTAACATAACATAATAAAAATAAATAAATAAAAATTAAATTAAAAATTAAAAATTAGTGAACTTTAAAAAATAGAATCATTGGCCAGAGAATTCTAAAAATATAAAATATCTCAGTAAACACTGGCTTTTAAGAACATCTGAACTTCCAGCTTTAAGTCAAAAAAAATCCCAATTTTGGGCCCCTGGTGGCTCAGTTGGTTAAGCGACTGCTTTCAGCTCAGGTTGTGATGCTGGAGGCCCAGGATCGAGTCCCACATGGGGCTCCCTGCTCGGTGGGGAGTCTGCTTCTCCCTCTGATTCTCCCCTTTTGGACTCTCCCTCTCTCTCATTCTCTCTCTCTCAAATAAGTAAATAAAATCTTTTATTAAAAATCCCAATTTTGGGGGGCGCCTGGGTGGCTCAGTGGATTAAGCCGCTGCCTTCGGCTCAGGTCATGATCTCAGGGTTCTGGGATCAAGCCCCGCATCGGGCTCTCTGCTCAGCGGGGAGCCTGCTTCCCCCTCTCTCCTCTCTGACTCTTTGTGATCTCTCTCTCAAATAAATAAATAAAATCTTTAAAAAAAAGATTATTAAAAAAAAAAAATCCCAATTTTGGGGTGCGTGTGTGGCTCAGTGGGTTAAAGCCTCTGCCTTCAGCTCAGGTCATGATCTCAGGGTCCTGGGATCGAGCCCCTCATCGGGCTCTCTGCTCAGCCAGGGAGCCTGCTTCCTCTTCTCTCTCTGCCTGCCTCTCTGCCTACTTGTGATCTTTGTCTGTCAAATAAATAAATAAAATCTTTTAAAAAAATCCCAAAATTTTTTAGCACCAATATATTTCCCCATATTCCCTCTGTCCAATTTTTTTTTCTACAAAAATACGTGTTTGGTTTAACATCTTTATCCTAATGAATCCAATCTCAAAATACTAGGTGAGAGAAACTTTACTCCAAAATTTAATTCATTCTATAGGAAAACCACCTGCAAGAAAGTTTTTTGTTTAAATTCTCTCTAGTTTAGAGGTTGTTAAACTTTGTAAAGAGCCTGATAATAAATACTTTAGGCATAGAGGGTCATAAGTTCCTTCTGTAGCTACTCAACTCTGCCTTTATGAGCACATATTTATACATGAGAAAGTGTTGTCAGAGACAGTACAAAAATGAATAGCTATGCCTGTGTTCCAAGAAAGTCACATTTACAAAAATGAGTGGTATGCTGGATTTGGCTTCCCCATCCATGCTGTAATAAACACACACACACACACAACATGCCTCAAAACATGAAAATAAAGAAAAAGTTTAGGTTTTTTGCAAATCATATCCTCAACTGTGATCTCCATACCAATGCAGCTGGTCAGACTCTAGCACTACATTGAGGCAAACTTTCAGGTTCAACCTCAGTGTCAACTAGTTAAATTTATAGGACCCCCCAAAAAAAACAAAAAACCTGTTGTAAGGTCACACACTGCGGTCTTAACTTTGATCAGCTATCACATAAATCTATGGCAGTCATCACAAGGGAAACTGGGTGGATCCACTCATACCTACAACACCCATCAGGAATACTTCTAAATGCACTCAAAGCAGAAAGAGCAGAATCAATGTGTATATATCTAAAGAACAATTCAGAATCTGTGAAACCACTTCACTGAAGTAGTAAGTGTAAATGATTCAGAATGATCCCATTTACAAGGAAATTACCCTAAAAAGCTAATATTTTAGAACGCGATAATCTCCCTTCGATCTATCTTTATACACCATAACACCTAGAGGTATTTAATGGCGTTCGGTAATCACTGTTTGAACGTCTATGTTCTCTAATATCACGTGTGTGCAGAATTTACTAATCATGTTGCTCAAATGGCACAATACTAATTCCATCTGAACACCTGAACACCTCAAACTGGTTCCTCATGCGGAGTCTCTTAATTCTACTAACGCTACCACAATTCTTTCGATCCCCTGGATGAAATGCTAGCCTTGTCCGGAAGGACAGAAGAATGGATTGAGGTAGAGCTTATCTGGGGACAGCCTTGGTAATCCCCTAGTCTGGAGAGCCCAAGATAATTTCACTCCTTGGAAGTTTTTAACCTCCCATCTCAGACCCAGTGTCTAACCTTCCTTCTTACAATGCAAATTTATGATTGCCAAGCACTGTGTTAGTAGATTTTTAATAAGATTTACCTCCCTGGATACTTACAACATAAAATGATTCATTATTTTTATTCCAATTCAAATGAGGAAATGAAGGCACAAAGAGGTTATGCCAGCTGCCCTTGTGTACATGGGTCATTAGAGCCAAGATCATTAATTCCATAAGCTAGGGTCCTAGGACTTGAGGAACTTGCAGTCCACTAGAAAGATGACTGGCGCACACCCAAATTAAGCAACAGAGTAAAATACCTTCTATGAAGAAGATATCTACAGAGAATAAAAGAGACAAAATGGAATAGTGGAGACTGTAAGCTACATCAGAGTGTTCATTTACATTCATTCATTCATTTGTTCATTCTTTAAATTAGCTTTGCTTAAAGGCAACATTCAGATTAGCTTATACCCTGAGGTGCTGTGTATTGAGCACTCAGACACATGAATGGGTGTCAGGAAGAAAAGTTTCAATGAAAAGGTGATAGAACTTGGCAAGCCACATGTCACTAGAGATGGAAGGGTTAAGGTCGGCATAGGAAGGCAGGTGGCCTTGAAACTGGGTCTCTGATATCACAGCTCATGTTCTTTCTTTCTCTCTCTCTTTCTCTCTCATCCCGACCTCTCCTCCCCACTCGTGAGCTCATGGAGATGCCCATTCTACGGAAAGAATAAAAGTTACAATCACGTAGTGGGAAGGCCTACCTATCCAATGTGTCTCCATTTTATGTTTCTACCAATATGAGTCAAGTCTGCCTGGAGCCCACAACAAGTGTCGGGATATCGGAAACGGGGGGTCCCGTGATTCTTCAAGACCAGGGCCCTTAGGTAGATATTTCATGCTGACACTCCGTCTCAGGCTAGCCTCTTCCCTCCAGATTCCCTGAGAATCTCAAGAAGCCTCTTCAACTGCAGTAGCACCTTCTGTCAAATGCTTCACACATTTGTCACCAAAATGTTTTGGCAGAAGCATCATCTTTAGGTTTTGACATAATCCCAAAGAAAGAGTTTTTCAATTATTACTAATGGAACATTATGCTCCTCTTTGGGAACTTCTGCATGAATAAAAAGGGTCATTAATGACATCTACTCTCAGCCCGGAAATCATTAGTCAGTGCTTGGTGCAGGTTTTTTTTCCCCCAAGCACCTGGTAATTCCCCACTCCCCCACCACCTCTCCAACTCAAAAAAGTTATTGAGTTGAATACAATAACGTCAGTGGTGCCAATCCGCTGCAGGTGAATGCTATTTATTCTCCATTGTTTTGTTTCCCATAATAATATTTCCCATTCCTATAACACTTTTCATTTTGAAGTGTTTTACCAGTTCAACAGAAACTGCCGTTGTGGTACTTCTGATGCTCACTTTCACATATCAAGACTAGCCCAGGCTATTGAAAGAGTGTCCTGAGAAGGCCTGCTTACCCAAGGCGTATTGTAGGACAATTGTTAAATAATATTTATGCCCACTGAATGGTCAATTCAACATCCAAATCCAGTCAAGAGGAAGGGCAACAGTTTTAAAGGTTTGGTTAAATTACCCATAAGATGATCCCCAGCATTGGGCCAATCCGAACATAGGCCTCTACAGGTCTAAAAATGTAAAATTGACCATCATACCCCTTCATTCAGTCAACAAACCTATAAGGTAAACAACTATGTTGATTGGTTAGACCAATGATTCTCAATCTTTTTTCTCTAGTTAATTCAAATATGCCAGATAGATAAAACAGGTTATATTTAAGTATGTTTCCTAGTAATTATAAGTCTACCCATTCCTCCCCAACACGTGAAAACATATGGGAACACAGATAAGCAGGGTAATTAAAATAAGAGAACCCTGAATCTATATAAAAGGAAGTCAATCATGAGCCTTGATTCTTTTTTTTTTTAATTTTTCTTTTAAGATTTTATTTATTTATTACTTAGAGAGAGAGAGAGCGAGCACAGGCAGACAGAGTGGCAGGCAGAGGCAGTGGGAGAAGCAGGCTCCCTGCCGAGCAAAGAGCCCGATGTGGGACTCAATCCCAGGACCCTGGGATCATGACCTGAGCCGAAGGCAGCTGCTTAACCAACTGAGCCACCCAGGCGTCCCGAGCCTTGATTCTTCATTAATAATAACAGCTGGCATTTGATAGACCTCATGGCATACCAATAACATAATATGTCAAAAATTGCTGCTTATATTGAAAATGATGGACATATTAGTTCAGTATCAATGAAATTCATTGGTTCATCCCTCTACCACAGGGAAACAAAAAGATAATTTGGATTGTCTGCATGTGTAACTGTAATTTAAGCATATAAAAATATTTTTTAAAGTATTTTCTTAGTGCTATAAAGAAATGTGGGGGCGCCTGGGTGGCTCAGTGGGTTAAAGCCTCTGCCTTCAGCTCAGGTCATGATCTCAGGGTCCTGGGATTGAGCCCCGCATTG
Organism: Taxidea taxus jeffersonii; assembly: GCA_003697995.1. Lineage (NCBI taxonomy): Eukaryota > Metazoa > Chordata > Mammalia > Carnivora > Mustelidae > Taxidea > Taxidea taxus. The sequence goes on from ML101856.1 coordinate 209,680, forward strand.
GGCTCTCTGCTCGGTGGGGAGCCTGCTTCCTCCTCTCTCTCTGCCTGCCTCTCTGCCTACTTGTGATCTCTCTCTGTCAAGTAAATAAATAAAATCTTAAAAAAAAAAAGAAGTGAGGGATGTCTATATTGCAAGATGAGCTTCCAAGACTAGAAGCAGAATCATGTCCAGATATGGCACAGTGCCGTTTATAAGAGTACAAACTCTGGAGCAAACTGCCAAAGTTTGGATCCTAATTCATCATTTATTAGTGGTGCGACCTCGGGCCATTTGTTTTTAACTTTCTCTGTCACATGAGGTTAGTAACAGTACATACCATACAAATTTGTTGTATGGATTACATGTAGAACATATGGAACCCAGACTCACAAAGAGTAAGTACTCAATAAAGGTGAGTGGACTAATTGCATTATCCTCCTCCCATGGCTGAAGTCAGCTAAGAAAGAATGCATGATGTTGATACGGTTTCAGATACTCCTTAATTTTACTTAAAGATCTCAAACACATGTGAGTAGTAACTTCTTCAATGAAATGAAACCATTAAAAAAAAAGGAAAAGCTGGAGATCACAGTTTTCTTCCTTGAATTCATTCTTCAGACAAAGAACCACTCTATCGATATATACAGTTGTTTGAGGTTGCAGAGTCAGAATGCAGTAAGATGTTTATATAAATATAAATATAAATATATATGTGTGTATACATATATATATGTATACACACACACACACACACACAGTTTGCTTATTAACTAATTCAGTGTCATTTCTGGATGCCCTTTTATGTACTATGTGGAGAAGAGTCTCTTGAAAGTTGAGATTTTCAGACCAAATCAGAAAAACACACGACATTCACAACATATACACATCAAATACATATATATGTAATATATATGTATATATGTAATAAGTAGAACTTAATATCTCAAAATGCAAAATAGATGACATCTCAGTTAGAAATGACTTTCACCAGCTATTAATATAAGTTAGAAATAAGTGTGATTTGAGCAAGGTAAAAGCTTGTCATCTACCCATCAGGGCCAATGTATAGGCTCCAAGCTCGAGTGTCATCATAGGGACCCAGGCTCCTTTTGTCTTTTTACTTTGCCATCATTTGTATGTAGCTTCAATTTTCAAGGACACCTCCAGGACCGAAATGATTGCCAGAGCTACCGCCAGTTTGGTCACATTAGGCAAGAAACACAGAAAAGATGGAATGAGAAAAAATTTCAATTCACTCATTTAACCCCCTTTTAAGGAGCTTTCTCCAAAGATCAACTCATCATCTTTCAATTATACCGCAGTAGTCAGAACAGAGTGTGAAATTATAAAAAAGAACCCAAAGAAATCCAGAGTTGGAATGTACAATATGTAAAATTTAAAATATACTAAAAAGGCTCAACAGACTATTTGAACTGGCAAAAGAAAGAATTAGTGAACTGGATAATGGATCGATAGAGATTATGCAATCTGAAGAACAGAGAAAAGAAGAATGAAGAAAAATGAACACTCCATTTCTACCTCACATTAAGAGCACCAGTATGTGCATAAAAGATTTACCAGAAAGAGAGGAGAAGACAAAGAGAAAGGAGAGCAAAAAATGTTGAAGGAAATAATGACTGGAATGTCCCAAAATTTACTGAAAAACATTAAGATGCACATCCAGGTAACTCAACAAAATTCAAGTAAGATGAATTCAAAGAGAAGCCACAAACAAACACATTATATTAAAAATACTAAAATCCAAAGACAAGGCGGAAATCTTGAAAGCACCAAAAGAAAAATATAACTCATCACTCACATGGAAATCCAAATAAGATTAACAAATGAATTTCTATCAGAAACAATGTGGGGCAGAACGCAGATAATATATATTCAAAGTACTCAACGAACAGAACTAAAAATCCTATGTCCAGCAATTTATCTTTCAAATCCAAAGGTTAAATAAAGACACTTCCAGATAAACACAAGCTAAGAGAATTTATTTACCTTACAGAAAATACTAAAGGAAGGGGTGCCTGGGTAGCTCAGTGGGTTAAGCCTCTGCCGTTGGCTCAGGTCATGATCTCAGGGTCCTAGGATCAAGCCCTGCATTGGGCTCTCTGCTCAGCAGTGAGCCTGCTTCCCCCTCTTTCTCTGCCTGCCTCTCTGCCTACTTGTGATCTCTCTCACTGTCAAATAAATAAATAAAATCTTAAAAATAAAAAAAGAAAATACTAAAGGAAGTCCTTGAGAATGAAAGCATGTGACCCAATAATTTGAATCCCAATGAGAAAGCAAAAAATGCTGCTAAAAGTAATTATGGTAAAAGTAATTATGTAATTATAAAAGATATCATAAGGGGGTGCCTGGGTGGCTCAGTGGGTTAAAGCCTCTGCCTTTGGCTCAGGTCATGATCTCAGGGTCCTGGGATCAAGCCCCGCATCGGGCTCTTTTCTCAGCAGAGAGCCTGATTCCTCCTCTCTCTCTGCATGCCTCTCTGCCTACTTGTGATCTCTGTCTGTCAAATAAATAAATAAAATATTTTAAAAAATAATAATAATATAAGGGTGCCCGGCTACTAATCAGTAGAGCACAAGACTCTTGATCTGGGGGTTGTGAGTTCGAGCCTCATGTTGGACCCAGATATTACTTAAAAAAAAAAAAAAGCAAAGACAATATAAATACTTACTTCTTCACCTTTATTTTCAAACCAAATGTAAAAGCCATACATATAAAATATTCTGTTGGGCCTGTACCATACTGAAATGTCATGTATACATCAATAATGGTACAAAGGAGGTGGGCAGGAGCAAAGCTGCACTGGGCTAAGGAAATGACCACAGGTGGTCTACAGAGGACCAAATTAAGAGAACCATAAATGGAGAATAAGAAAGATAACATAACTAAACCATAAATGAATACTTAATTTCTTTTCTTTGCTCACTTTCTCTAAAAGTCATAAAAATATATAAAGTAATAACTATTAACAATGTATTGAGCTTATAACATTTAATGATGTAAATTACAAAATGCTAACAACAGTATCTGTATCTTTGGATCTAAAGTGTGCCTCTTACAGACAGCTTATAATTGTTTGTTGTTGTTGTTGTTTTGCTATTATTCCAGCCTGACAATCTCTGTCTTTTGGTTGGGTTGTTTAATCCATTTCACATTATTATTATATAGCTGGATTGACATCTGCCATTTATTTTTTATATATATGTCTCGTGCCCTTTTTTTAAGCATTTATTTATTTATTTGAGAGTGACAGAGAGAGCAGAGCACAACGGAGGGAGGGGCAGAGAGAGGAGCAAACTACCCGCTGAGCAGGAAGCCCCACATGGGGCTTGATCCCAGGACTCTGAGATCATAACCCGAGCAACAGGCAGGCATGTAACCAACTGAGTCACCCAGGCGCCCCTCGGTTCCTTTTTTTCTTCCTCTTTTCTCTTTACTTCTTTCTTTTGCGTGAATGGTGTCTAATGCAGCAATTTTGTTTTTAATGATATTTCTGAAATATCATATTTGTTTTCATGATATTTTCTGAAATTGTTCCTTCAATGTTCGCCTATAATTTACCATGTACATCTTAAGATGTCACAGTTTGCTTCAGGCTTCTACTAACTTATACAGATGTAGAAATGTTACCACTATGTAGCTCTACGTCCTTTTCTACACATCTGTAAAGGGTAAAAGGGGGGTGAGAACACAGACATGATAGATGACTTCTGTCTGTGAAATGGGAGTGAGAAGGGGAATCAGGTAAGAACTTCAGAAGACAAGAGAAGTTCTCAGAAAATCCTGGCCGCGCCAATGGAGAGTTCCTGACCAAAACAGTCCATTAGAGAAATCCTGTGCCAAGAAGGAATGGCCTGGTTCTAGTAACCGCACCAGTCATGAGCTGGGCATAGGCCGTGGGAAGCGTGACTTCAGAGTGAATGCCGTAGTGGTTCCAGAGAAGCAGCAACTGCAAAGAGGTTCAGCTATGTTCCTATAGCAGGTCTTTGAAGGGAGACGTGAGCAGGGCATTTCCAAGGCTACCCCAAGACCGGACTTTCCTTCCTTATAAATCCATTGCAGCCCCATTAAAATGCCCAGAGAGCTGGCACCAGTTGTTTTCACTTGAAAGATCATTTTATAAAACACAACACCATCGTCAGCTGTACACCAAAGGCATGCCCACACGGCATTTGCAAAGGCAGTGCTGGATTTATATAAAAGAATGAAACAACAGAGTTCATCCAAGTGCCTCTGAGCATTTTGTCAGAGCTCTGGACTGCTCAGCCAAGCTGGATGGCGCAGGGCACCGAGTCCAGCTGCCAGGATTACACAGACAGTGAGCCGTGCCCGCTAACTCCAGACGGTTATCTCACCAGTGCACGCCTTGGTCACAAGGGGAAACTGGCAAGGGGTGATTTAACACAAACTTATCCCTTTAATCACAAAGCTTGTTAGCGCCACACCAGGGGCAGAAGCCGGGTCTACTAATGGCCAACATCAGCAGGTCTCTTCTGCCTCATTCTGCTTCCAAAACGTAAATGCAGACCTAGCAGTTCCACGCCCATCCATGCTCTCTTTCGCTCAGTGAGAAGTCTTTGCTGGTTTCATTAATAGAGACCAATAGGCGATCACGGCCGGAAGCTTTATTTTACATTCATCCTGCCTGGACTGAAAATTCATGTCTATTACAACACACTGTCCTACATCCCAGGTTCACAAGGTGTTGGCCTGCGTGCAGCCAGTGTTCCCTATTCTCAAGGAAGAAGGGAAAATTATCCCTTCTTCAGTGATGGTATCAGGCAGCCCTGATATGTCACCATGTGTTAATGACCTCATTAGACTAAAACCTGTTCCAGGAAGCCTAATTGAAAGTGGCTTGTGATTGTCTTCCAAGTCCTTATTATGAGAAATTCTCAGAGGGAACAGCCAGTGTTTCCCAGATGGAAGAGCGAGCAACCCCCACTCCAAACCAAGCTCGTTCGAAGCAACACACACTCTACGTGTTCCACGTAAAATCAGCTACTGAAGTCAATATGCGGGCATCTTCACCATAGCTGCTGGGGCTCCACGTGAACGAAAACCTAAGTCCACTGACAGCTGAGCCACAGAATTCAGCCAGGCCATTTTCTCTATCAGTCTCCTCCTTCTCTTCTTCCTCTGCATGGGTCTGATTTTTGACTTTGAGGTCCATTTTTTTCCCACACGGTGGCAAAGGAGACTCAGGTGGCCTCTGGGACTCACCGTTCCAGAGAAGAAAGAAGGTCTCCTTCCCAAGAGTTTTGGCTAAGTCTCAGGAGGGCATCCGATAGGCGGGGCTTGGGTCACATGTCTGTCCTGAGCCAGTCACGGTGGAGATGCAGTGTCGGGCCACCCTGCCTGGTCCCAAGCCCACCAGCACCTGCCAGAGAGGAGCTGAAACAGGGGGGAGTTGACCGTGGCTGGACCACATAGACCAAGAGTGAACGAGGGCAACCTCACCAAGAGAGGATGAGCCACTGAAAGAAAGAAAGAGAGAGAGAGAGGAAGGAAGGAAGGAAGGGAGGGAGGGAGGGAGGGAGGGAGGAAGGAAGGGAGGGAGGAAGGGAGGGAGGGAGGGAGGGAGGAAGGAAGGAAGGAAGGAAGGAAGGAAGGAAGGAAGGAAGGAAGGGAGGGAGGGAGGAAGGAAGGAAGGAAAGGAAAAAATGCCCTCAACATTAAAATATTGATTAAAATTCAACTTTCTATTCATCTCTGAAACAGAAGAGGCAGAAATCTTCTCAATCTCTCAAGAAATTACAGGCTCATTGGGGAGACATACTTAACACACAGAACACAACCCTATAGGTAACACAGTTTGGTAAATTGTAGGAAGCCAAATATATATTTATTTGAAGATCGGAGGGCTCACAGAAGCCTCATAAGGGAGTTCTAAGCTCAAATGGATAACCCCTGTACCTGAATGCCTCAAAGATACAGGATGTGCATAGAGGAAATCAAATCATAAATGTATTCAGACAGGCCTTCTTGGAGGGGATTTCCTTTTTAAACTTGAGTAAATTTTTCAACAATAACCACAATAATAAAAAGAGTTAACATTGGTGAAGTCCCTACTAGGCGTCTGGACCCGCTTTCTACACTTTACACACTTCCCATGGAAAATGCACAACAAACCTAAGAGGCACCACCGTAGCCTGCATCTGACAGAGGAGCAAACCAGAGTCGTAGCGGTTAAGAACTGGCGAACTGTCGCGGAGAGGACCACAGACAAGGCTGGAATCCAAACCCAGGGCGGCTGACCAGTTGATCCCACCCTCTCGGTCCTGACACTGTTCTCAGCTCCATTTACATTTGAAAAATGGAAATAATAACACTGTACTTACCCCACAGGAATTTTATAAGAATTAAACAATGCCTGTGATACATGGCAAGTAATCAATAAATGGTAATCATACTATTTGGGAAAGAACCGCGGTGCCCTTTCCGTGTGATTAAAAAATGCAGTGAGAAAAAATGCAATGAATTTGGATTAAATGGGTCTGGTCATGCATCACAGATCTTCACACTGCTGGCTGTTTCACCTTGGGGAATTCGCTGAACCTCTCTGAGCCTCTCTTCCCTTCACCTGCAAATTTGGAATTATAACATCTTTCTGAAGCATCTATCTGAAAAAAAAATCTCTCTGCAAACATCCACATCTATTTAAAAATATTTAAAAATAACACCTACGTGAAAAAGTTCTCTGTTTTGTGAAACACTGTCGGAAATGTAGCTTAAGACAGGCGTTTGTAAGCTCTTCAATAGAACAGGCGTGTGGAATATGAAGTGACTGTGTGAGGGGGTGTACCCACACTGCTCACGTCTTGCGTGGTACTGGTCACACTGCACAGGAAAGAGTGGGCAGTTTAGGACACCCGAGCTCAGTCCAGCTCTGCCACTCATGAGCTGCCTGGCCTTGGATGCCTCTCTATCTGGGCCCTCGTGTGAGGACGAGAGCTAAGACCATAGGGCTCGTGCATTGCTTCCTTTCAGCTGGGCTGGGAGCTCCTACTTCAGCAGACTTGAAAATGCCTCATTTGACTGAACACACTGATGAGAAGTTAATGCGGGCAGTATCAGTATCGGACAGCTCAGAAGGACATTAAGGCAATGGTTTTAGGACCCTGGAGTAGAGGACAAGAATCGTCGGTACCTCATTATTTCTGTCATCAGATAGCATGTATGACATGAGGAAGGGTCCAGTATTTTACCTGGGGTGCTGAAAGTGGTTATAGTTACTCATTTGAAGGCAGGTCTGTGCCATCATTGAGATAGACTTTTACAAAAAAAAAAAGTATTTGCTTATCTGAAATTCAGATTTAGCTGGGTTCCCTGTACTTGTTTTTCTAAACATGGCAGCCCTAGAGCACAAATAGAGAAGCCACAGTGATGGCTGTGGCTTCTCTAGAGACCTAAGACACGCCCATAGCTACATTCTAGATCAAGTAGACAAAAGCACGTCCTCACTTATAAAGCACAATCTTTGCATCTGTGTCTCCATCACACGGACCCCAGTCATTGGACCAGGGATTGTGTCTGTTCTGAGTCAGTCCCTTAGAGCCTGGTCAGTGTTTGAGAAGTGACCAGACTTCGTATGAGAAATCTGTCAACAGTGACACTTTAGGCTGTGAGTGTATCGGTAAGATCTTTCTCGCTCTCTCTCTCCTAAAGAATTTGCAGAAGAAGCATCTATAGAGGGAGCAGGAAAATAGAAACAAGCCACAGATGAAAGGCATCGAGGGGTAGGAGACATGAGGAAGCAAAAGCCAAATGGTGGAGAGGAGGCAGCCAGTTCAAGGCAAAAGTCAGAATATACACAGAGACAGGCAGGCACTGTCTTCGGGATGACAGTGTCAAGAGTCAGGAAGTAGTGAGGAGCTGACTCTGAGGGAACAAATACCAGAGTCTTCTTAGATCTCAGAGTTGCTCTTTGTTATGTAATGGAAGAACGATATTCTGTCTCATCGACCTTGACTGTGGAGCTCAGGAAACTTTACTGTATTTCTTTATAGGTGCATCTTATAATAAGCTCTGTCAACCAAGTTCATCTGTCTGGTTCTTGAAACCTGAAAGAGCATCATACCTATCTTCATCCTCTAAGAGAAAGGTGGCTTTAATTCATTCTAGGGGATCTTGGGAATTGCTCCAGCTACAGCAGTGGTGGTGGTGATGATGGTGGTAACAATGATGATAATGGCGGCGGTGGTGGTGGTAGTAATGGTCGTGGTGCTGCTGGTGGTGGTGATGTGGATATTGGTGGTGCTGGTGATGGCGGTGCTAGTGATGGTGGTGGTGGTGGTGGTGATGGTCGTGGTAGTAATGGAGGTGGTCGTAATATTGATGATGTTGGTGGTGGTGGTGATGTGGATTTTGGTGGTGCTGTTGATGGTGGTGGTAACGGTGGTATTAGTGCTGGTGTTAATGGTGGTGGTGACGGTGCTGGTGGTAGTGATGGCAATAGTGGTGGTAGTAATGGTGGTAACAGTAGTAGTTGTGTTGATGGTGGGTCCAGTGATGGTGGTGGGAGTGGTGATAGTGTCACTGACATGGGTTCCGGTCCCTGCTGACTGATGAAAGTCCGGACCCCAGTGAGGAAGGACTTCCCCGGAGCAGTGTTGTGCAGGAAGTACAAGGGATTCTTTTTCCCCAGTCTTGCACTCTTCTCTGTGTTCATTCGTAGCAGAATCGTGTGAAGGGAAGATCAACGTACCACAGGTGTCCAGTGAATCAGATGCTACCTTGTAAGGAGTGAGGGAGAACAGAGGGAAGATACACTCCACTGAAGCATGGAAGAAAAACGTCCTTGCCCATGACAGGCACAACACGCGATGCCCATTATACTAGTTCTAACTTTAAAAATGAAATCTCTAGTGCCCATACTCTCATTATTAGCGGACCTTTACTCCATATACTCAGAGATACAAGCCTACCTACGAGATCCACAGGAGTATGACAGATCTCTCTCACACACATGCCATCCTGATTGCACCAGCACTATTCACCACCCAGGCATGGCCTCACAGGGCTCCTTGTATCCAGGGATCTTCCAGAGTTATTTGGAATCCAAGATTGCCCTGGCATTGCAACTTTATCCTTGCCTCTCAGTCTTACCTGAATTGAGGTAGAACCAATTAAATTCTTTCCGAGAGCTGATTTCCAACAGATATTAGGACAGGTAGGACAACCCTCTGCCTGGATTTGACACCAAAGAAATGTCACCCGTGTGTCAGCTGCAACCTGGTGGCAGGGAAGATCATGGCCCTTAGCATGGCATCAGCATTTCTCTTAATGACCTCACGTGTTCTGTGGAGAGGAGGATGACAGCCTGGAGCCCTGTGGAACCAAGGGCCTTGAGGGCAAAAGAGCCGTTACTCTTGTCAGGGAGGAATGACTTCAGCCATGTTGGGCCCGAGGCCATATCGTTATCTGCCTTAGTTTGCTATATCTGGCTCACTTAACTGCCTCTGCAATGCACACTTTTATTCCACATACCCTTCGCAGAGAATATGGATGGCCGCAATCCATACAAACACTGAGATGCTTGTAATTGCTCTCTGTTCCAGAGCTGACATGACTATGGGTAAGAGGAAAGGGAAGTTCAGGAAAACATTATAAATTTACCTCATACTCCAGACTGACAGTTCTCAACCATAATGTCACAGCACCCAGGTAAACCATTAGGGGTCGTGAAGCTCACGGAAAGTAGTCCATTACTAAAAATAAATCATGGGCACTTACAAATTGTTTACTTGGAAAAAAATTAAGTGGATGCAAACTCATCTCAGTAGTCAGATCCCTCCCATCCTCTTCTCTCCTGATATGCAATCCTGAGATGGAGAAGAAGGGACAGAGTTAAGGAGAGAACCTCGGGGTAAAATGCATATCACCTGTGACCTGTTCTTATCCATGTAGCTGCTATAATTGGTTAAGCACATGGGGATATGTGCACCAGTAAGTGTTGCTGGTCACATTGCTCCGGAAAAACAAAAATGAAAACAAAAACAAAAAATGAGATCAGATGCCCAGACTTGTATAGACAAACAATCCTCACCTGACCCGGGCATCATTGTTCCAGAAGGGTGTTTGTAACTCAGGTTATTTTCCATAGGCTGATGTTAATCATGGTGGCTATTTTCTAACATCAGTTCAGTATGTTCCAGATTCTCAAGGGAGTAACAGTGGAAATTTGCCCTCTCCTTGGGACCAAAATGAGTTACCAAGGTGGGAAGGAGGTGAAACCAGCAGACAGAATGCTTTTGACTCCCACTCAAATGTCCAGATGGTTCCAATGTCAATCTTACGAAGGAACTACCTGTCACAGACACAATGGGGTGAAGAATTTCATCCTCTAGGAATGTTCTGTGAGCATTCTTTGCAAGAAAAGTAGGATACCAGAAAATGTACGTTTCTGCTAGGATCCTAGAGTGCAGCACTAACAAAGAATCGGGTGCCTGTCCGCTGGGCAGGGGCGAGGGTTGTTGCATGTTGCAAGGACAATGTGGTGGGTTTACCGGAGGAATTATGTAGGGAAAGCAGCCTGGAGGAAGGAAGCTAGATTGTGGAAAGACAACAGGAAGGACTGTCATGAGGAAAGAAACTGGGGCAGAAAAAATATCATTTAGAGAGGCTTTGTGGGAAGCTTTGTGGGAAGGGTACATTGGATAAAATCTTAGGTTAAACCCCTTTCAAGAAAGTCTGAGCAGAAAGCGCAGAGGCTGGGCCTCACGGGCCTGTGCTCACAAGGAGGTCATATCAGGATGGATTCATGCCTTCATATTCACAAGATATGGAAGAAGTGAAACCACCTCCAAGAAGGGACACCAACAGTTTTACAGGTTCCTGCTTATGAAACTTTCCAAGGATTGGAACTAATTACTAAGCAAAAATGCATATGATATTTTCAGGATCTCAGAGTGCATGGAGTAGCATTCTAAATTCCACTAGATTGAAGATGCCTTAGCAATATATTTTTTTTATATTTGCACAGTAACATTCAAAATTACTGAATAAATTTTAAACTGCATTATGTCATTTGAGGCTTACAATGACCTAGAATGAAGATCGATAACACAAGATGAGAAAACCAACAGAATGGAAGTTCTGTGGTTTGCGATGTTCATGACTGTAATGAGCCAGAGAACTAGGCAAGAACCCGTTACTTGTGACTGCAATATAGTGGCCTTCCCATAATGAAAAACAAAAACAAGCAAAAATTGTCAACCTGAGACAGGAATGAAACCTAGACCATCAAGGAAATGGGAACCTATTGTAGATAGTGGAGTTGGTTCAGAGTTTGATTACCCTCCTTTCTTTTCTATCACTTTCTATCACATGGGACCATTGAAATGGCCCTAAACTTGAACTGTCTACCTCAGAGAATCAATTCATTCCCATTACAGAAACCATGAGAAAATAATTCTTCTCAGCATTGTTTATGTGCAAATGGCCAAGGCCTATTGTTTCCTAAATCTTAGATCCTTTGGAACATTTCACCCCGTTTGACCTTAATCTTTTCCCAGGACCAGAATGTGAATGGAAAATGATCTATGGGTCTTCACTGAAACAGCTCAGTTGAAAATTACCTTTAGGGCACCTGGCTGGCTCAGTCAGTGCAACATGTGACTCTTGGTCTCAAGGTCATGAGTTCAAGCCCCATGTTGGGTGTAGAGCTTACTTAAAAAAAAAAAAATCTTTAAAATAAGTGAACTCGTAAAATAAATGCAAAAAAGTAAAAAAATAAAATAAGTTAACTCAGGGCGCCTGGGTGGCTCAGTGGGTTAAAGCCTCTGCCTTTGGCTCAGGTCATGATATCAGGGTCCTGGGATCAAGCCCTACATCAAGCTCTCTGCTCAGCGGGGAGCCTGCTTCCCCCTCTCTCTCTGCCTGCCTCTCTGCCTACTTGTGATTTCTCTCTCTGAGAGAAAATAAAAATCTTTTTAAAAAATTAAATAAATAAATAAAATAAGTGAACTCGTGAAGTAAAATTTCTGCTTTGATCTAGCCAAATAGTAAATGTCATATGAAGAATGAATGAAAGCTTTAATTAAGTATCTCTTAAGATTGTTTCTTTTTTTAGTATCTGGATGCTCCTTTGCCCTTCTAGAACTGAGCTTAAAGCAACATTTTGCTCAATTAATCTTCAGAGGCTTGCGCTAGTTTGGAGAAATCCAAGCTTCACCTGGCAAATCACTCAAAAACTCTGCAAGCCAGTTTCCTTGTGTATAAATAAACTAAATGGTATCTAACTTGAAATTTCACTGCAATAGTTAGCTGAGCTCATGTATATGAAATTGCCTAGCACAGCAAGAAAAAATACTTGACATGATATAACGTAGGTAATCTTAAGTCTTTTTTTCTCTTGGGAAAAGAGAAAAGGGTTGAGGGTTGGTTCCAAAATTCTAGGCAATTTTCTCCACCTATCATTCTCTCCTAACCACATTATAGTTGGATCCAATATCTTACTTCTTTTCCCTAATCTGTATTGTTCTATCTGTGAACATTTTAGATAGCTCCTGCACACCTCCCTTGAAGTAGCCTAAGAAGTTACAGATGCTACAGTTTTGTTTCCAAAGTCTATGAAAGACTATAATCTCCTCTGTCCTGAATCTTTGTGCAGGTGGGTCCTTATCCCAGCACACCTGCTATGCCAGGTTAGTGATAAAACTATGCATATCTGATGACCTATCTGAAACAGAACATTCTAGAGCATCCAGGGGGTCAGACTCTAAATTAGAGGTCAAACTGAGAAAACTATGGAGGGAAAAGATCTACGTAAGAGAATTCAGTTTTTAAAACTGTGTTCAAAGTTGACCCTTACACTAACTTCTGGGAATGACAAAAATCAAGGTATTTTGGGGGGCCTGGGTGGAGCAGTTGATCAAGCATCCAACTCCCGGTTTTGGCCCAGGTGGTGATCTCAGGTTCATGAGACTAAGACCTACATTGGGCTCCATGCTCAGTACAGGGTCTGCTTGAGATTCTCTCTCCCTCTCCTGCCACTCCCACTCATGCTTTCTCTCTCTGTGTCTTTAAAATAAATAAATCTTTCAAAAAAATCAAACCTTGCCCATTTATTTAGTTCATTATCCTTGCCTCATCCCACTGGCCTGTAGACACCCACAGCAAGTCTTCCCAGACAGAAGAAGGGCAGCTAGCCCCTCCCAATGTAAAATGTGTCTCTGGGGGAACCTTAATGAGACTAATAAACTTTGAAGAGTGCCTCCATTGTTACACCCAACACGGGAAACTTCCTGAATGTTTAGCATTGTTTAATCGGCTCATCCCCAACTCACCACATAACCCCTCACCAGATGTGCTATGTGCACACACCAAGGGAGAAGGACAGAATTGGCTGAAAGATGGAAAACCATGGGAGACCACAGGCATCTCATAGACCCTAGAATTTTAAGGCTTTGAGTTCTTTTATTTAACTGGACACGTGGAATAAACTACTGATAAGGTGAATTAAACCACTCTTCACTGATGCCTCCCTCCTTTCAGCCCAATCTATATCGGGGAAAATAAAATGGGGAGTAATGGTCTCTCAGATCTCTTCAGGGCTAAGTTACAGATTCCCTCAGATGTGAGGAGAGATGGCTGTTTAGGACCCAGAGCAGAGCTCCTCTCTGAGCTTCATATTCAGCCAAAGGGAACTACCTTGCCCAAAATGATGCCCCTTCCTGGGAATGGCATTTCTCTAACATCTGGGCAAGGTGGGGGTACACAGGCCAGCTTCCTTGAAAGGCTCTGCAAGATCATCCCAGAGAAGCTCCCTGTAACAGGGGCTGAGGTCTCAACTGCAAATACAATATAGTTCAACTTCATCGTTTGCCCACTCCTTCCCCTCACGAAATGGTGCTTCCCAATAAACCCACAGGCCAGTCTCCATCTCAGACCTGGAGAAGTACTTCAACAGTAAGTATTCTCGGGAGAACCCAGGTTTTTCAGAAAACAGACTGGGTTGCTTTCTAACTAATAGGGTGCCTGGGTGGCTCAGTAGGTTAAGCATCTGCCTTCAGCTCAGGTCATGATCCCAGAGTCCTGGGATGGAGCCCACACTGGGCTCCCTGCTCAATGGGGACCTGCTTCTCCCTCTGCCCCTCCCCCTGCTTGTGCTCGTTCTCTCTCTCTCCTTCAAATAAAGAAATTTTTAAAAATCTAAAAAACAAATAAATAAACAAAAATAAATGTTAACTAATAATGTGACAATTGTTATTATTTGATAGCTCCACTAATCTGCAGGAAAACTTTGCTCTGTAGTCAGCTGGTTAGCTTCAATCAATATCTTTTGCCTGCCTCACACAAAATCCGTCCTTTTGATGCTCATTCGTACAGTTACTTTTTTTATCCTAGATTAAGTACTTTGTCCTTGTCTTTGTCAGATTTCACGATTTTCTGGGGATACCCACTGAAGTTTTTTACTGGGGCAGTAAGTCAGCAAGCCCTCTCACACAAATTGGCGAGTACTACAACCTTCGTCATCCAACTCTTTTAAAGAGTTGGCAAGCTTTTTCCAGAAGGGGCCAGATAGTTAATATTTTCAGCATTACTGGCATTAAGGTCTCTGTTGCAATTTTTACTCATCACTGCCATTGCAGTATGAAAGAAGGCAGAGACAAGGCATAACCAAACAACCAAGGCAGGGTTTCAATAAAACTTTATTAACAAAAGAGGTGATGGTGGATTTGGCTCTTGGGTCATAATTTACTGACCTTTCTTCTTCCATTTGCCCAGAAATTAATGTTTATTAAAGCTACATTGGCAAGCAATGATCAACTTCATCTTACAGTTTACTTTTTGACCACCTAACAATTGCTTGGCGTAGAAATTGTTTTCCAAGTTATTAGGAGGAGTCTGTGAAGGATGAGTTCAAAAGCCTTACAAAAAGTGAAGCTCGCCTTCTTGATTGGCCAGAGCTATAAACTTACTAACAGAAGAATACAAATCTCAGCAATCTAATGTTACATTCCTTACATATAATATACATATAGCATATTGTATGTTATATATTATATAATCTAATGTATTGTTCCTTATAGGAAGCTTGTGTTCCAGAATTACTGGATACTTGAGATTAATTCCACTTAGAACCTGTTTTCCAAAGCACAGGTCAGATGCTGTCAGCAATACAAAAGTCCCATAAGCTTCTGGAATGCTGAGCCATTGTCTCTGTCATCTGCCCATATCCCAGTGTCTTGCACACTGTGGTGTTCATTAAATATTTGGTGAAAGGCAATGAATGAATGTCGTCCACAGAGACTAAGATTGACAAAGACTGTTACTCAGTACATTGCCCTCTTCCAAAGACTTTTCATCAAGAATGTTCAGTGGAGGGGCTCCGGGGTGGCTCAGTCAGTTAAGCATCTGCCTCATGTCATGATTTCAGGGTCCTGAGACTGAGCCCAGAGTGAGGCTCCACACTCAGCAGGGAATTCACTTGTCCCTTGCCCTCTCTCTGCCCCTCCCCTGCTCATGTTTCTACACTCTCATGCACTCTGGCTCTCAAATAAATATATTAATTAAAAAAAAAAAAAAAGAATGGTCAGTGATACCGAACCTACCAAAACAGTTCTATAATAGCCACAGACTTGTTAATGTTTCATTAGAAGAGTGAACTTTTTCCAGAAAAATCCCTTAAAGCAACAAAACAGACACTGGCTAGAGCCTCAGAAGAGCTAGGCTCTCGTCTTGGCTGTGCTACTTGGGCTACAGGACTTCAAATAAGCTTTTCCCTGTTCTGGGCCTCAGTTTCCTCGTGGGCAAAATAAATTAATCGGAATCAATATTCCCTGTGGTGCCTTCCATCTGCTCAACAATGCTGCCCACACAGGCCAGGCATTCATCTCGAATCCCACGCTCTCTACGTGTTCTCCCTACCTGCCTTTGCCTAGAACCTGGGAAGAACACGACCCCGGGGCCTGGACTCCCTCTCCAGAGTTCTCACACCCTTTTGCCTCTGAAACTGTGCACCTCGGCGGGAGATTCTTTCAGTGTACTTCACCATGAAGGGAAGGCAAGCCGCCAGGGGCTCGGGGCACTGGGGGAGTTCTCCATGATATCAGAGACTTGTCTGAGAAAGGAAGCATCTTCTGGACAAGATGCTGGGGTAGCAGGAGAGCCCTCAGCCCCTCTGGTGTGTCTCCCTGAGATCGGGGCACCACTCCTGCTGGGACAGAGTTTCCTTGTCCGCAGCCTCAAAGTGAGAGACTATCAGCTCCCCCTGAGTCACAGGGACACAGAGAAGAGAAAAGCAGCAGACAGGCAGAGAAGGGAGAGAGAGAAAAACAAAGGCAAAGGGAGACGTTGAAAGTACTAACTAGGGAATACAAAAGACTTAATGGAGCAATGATTTACAACAATGTGCCTTTTTTTAGGGAAGGCGGGTGGAAATTCCACAGAGCTTCAATTTTCCTCTAAATGCTTGTGATTTCAGAGACTCCCTGGGGTCCAGGTTCCCCCTGGAGCACTCTCCAAGGTGGAAAGGAAGTTCAGCCCCACCTGCTGTGGGGAGCGGGTGGGGGGATGGCTTGTGGACTGGGAGAGACAGGGGCATCCCACACCCCACGGGGAAAAAAAAATGAAGCTACTCTTTTGGGGTGGGGGGTGCTTAGCCAGAGTTCCATGAAAGATTTCTCAGCTTCCCCGTTTCCAGAGGTTTCACCTTCCGTGGCAGTTGTCAAGGCAACAGAGTCAAGTAACAACCAAAGGACAAATGGCATCAGCCTCACTGGGTGTCACCACCTTTACCTGCCAACTGCAGGTACAAACAGTGCCCTCTCTTGTCAGCGGCAGCATCCCTGACTTACTCCCAGATGCACAGACAGCAGGATGCAGAGAGAGACACAGGCACACACTCTTTTCCGACCCATGGGGCCTCTTTGTGGACCTGAGAAGAATCTGGAGCCCTCCAAGGGTCTCTTAAATAGAGCAGCTTTAAAAAATATCTGTTATTTTTAACCATTCTGGCAACGTGGGGTTATGCAACACAAGGAGGAAGCCCTCTGTTTTGAAAAACAATCTCTTGTTTCTCTGTCTTCAAAACAGACCTAGAGTTCTAAATATTTTCCTTATTCGTAATTCCAGAGGATAAAGTGAACATTCAAATTCATAGGGTCCCAAGAGCTCAAGCCCTAAGGAAAGGACAGCCTCAAGGACACAAGACTGTGGACAACGAAGAAGCAAGTACCAGAACTGGAGTAAGCGTGTGTGCAGGGAGCCGGCCGAGGGAGCGTGGGTTCCGTGTTGGCCCTGGCCATGCCCAGTCACAGCCGGAAGAGGCCCCTGGTTTGGAATCTTTTGAAGTAGGAAACAGGCCAGGAAAACCTGACAGTGAGTTACAGGTTAAGATCCGCTGATTTACTCTGCATTCGCCTGTTTGCTCCAGACACACACCAGCAACTCCTCCAACATGTATAATTGGCGACTCATCCTGGTTTCGATGGTCAGGATCACAAAGAAGCCTTTTCAGAGGTGCTGACAGACTGGCTTCTTCCTTCTGCTGACCCACAGACATCACCCTTTGGGCATCATTTTCCAAAACACCAACTGCATTCTGTCCAGTATCAAGTTATGCTTCTAACCGGTCTCATCCCCTCGCTCCACTGACACGGACTAGAAGCTCCTAGAGGGCGAGAACAATGTCCAGATCATCTCTGTCACCGTCTTCACGGTTTCCTGCATATGTTACTCATTTATTTATTCAACGTTTACACAGCTCGCATTAGGCCAGGCGTTGTACCAGGAACCGAGGACACGCTGACAAATAAGACAGTCTCCACCTCTTGGCACCAGCGTGTGAGGGAGAGACACTTAACCACACGAATGAACCGACAGCCTGTGATAACCGTTAGGATGGAACTCACACCAGTACTGTATGAATAATAGTCAACATTTACTGACTGCTCCATGGGCCACCAACTGTTGAGAATTTCATTTGAGGGACGCTTGTGTGGCTCAGTCGGTAAAGCATCTGACTCTTGATTTTGCTCAGGTCATATCTCAGGGTCATGAGATCGAGCCCAGCATCACACTCCACACTCAGCAGGGAGTCTGCTTGAGATTCTCTCTCTCTCCTGCTGCCCCTCCCCCCACTCACATGTTCTCTTTCTCTCTCTCTCTAAAACAAATAATCTTAAAAAAAAAAAAAAAGAATTTCATTTGACATTGACTCATCTTAATCCTCACCAGCTCTGTGACATGTGTACTATTATCATCCCCATTTTACAGATGAGAACATTAAGGAACAGAAAATCTAAATAATTTGCAAAGGCTTCAAAGCTAGTAATGGCAGGGCTGGGACCCAACACAGGCCAGCCAGACTGTTAGTGCTGCGCCCTTCAGGTGACAGGAAACCCTTTTCAAAAGGCCTTTCTGCAGAAATGACACTGAAACAGAGAGCTGAAGACAGGAGGTGGCCACAGGTGTGTCCAGTGCCAACGATGAAGCAAGTCACTGACTTGGGGGAGGGACACCAGCAGGACTGATTTAGAGCTCCAACTAACCCAACAAGCTATGGAATGAAAAGTTTAGGCAAAAGCAGTTGCAAATATCAGATCAAGAGTTCCACATTTCATTCCAGGCTTTTGCAGACATTTTCCCAGAGTCCCCATTTTCCAACCAGAGAAATTATCAGCCATGTAAACCTCCGCCCAGTGAGTCAGACAATCCAATCAGGTTTCTCCTCAAACCAAAGCCATCCATGGCCATCTTCTGTCAGAATGGTTCTGGGACATAAAGACCATATTAAGGATTTTGCTGCCTTTCCCTATCCCTTACCATCTAATGAGAGTTCATAAGCACATGCATGTGAAAGAAAACAGCCACACGTGGCCTGATGTACTGTAGGCCTGTAGGAGGCACCAGGCTAAGAGAGAAAAGTAGAGACTGGGAATTACATGGGCAAACAGGTCTCCTGTGGTAACCTGTATGGATTCCCAGAACTCCCAGTGTGGCCTTCCAGTCTCTGCCTCTATCCTTCCCTGCTAGGTAAACTTCAGAGCACTAACATTTATGGAGTACCCAAAGGGTGTCATGAGTTGTGCATATATTATCCCATTTAACTCTTAAGATGACCTTATAGGATAAGTCTCACTATTCTCTATGGCTTTCCTCTGCTTCCTGGTACATGAAGGGGTAAGAGCCCTCAGCTCCCGACAGCAAGGTGTAGCCATGTTGCCAGTATGGACAAGGAGATGGGCAGCTGCTGCCAGAGCTCAAGCCCACAGCCCCCCTTCCTCTAGGGGGCCCTTCTCCCAGATGGTGTTGTTCCAGATGCCACATAGAGAATGGTTGTCCCAGAGAGTGGACGGTCCCAACAACTGACTTCGTGTGACTTAGAAACACACCTTTGCTATGTGGAACTATGAAGATGCTACAGCTGATTTTTCCTATAGCATATCCTGGCTGATCTGAGCAGTCCATTCTTGAGACTCAAATTTGAAATCCTTTTTGTCTGAATACAAAACCCATACTTCTTCCTCTAGGATGCTCTACACCATGATGCCAAATTAGATAGATACGTTAAGAAAGGGTTCTTCTGTAAACAAATATGGGATGTAAAATGAATGAATCAGCAATGCAGGACGTCTGGGACTCCAGAGGGCCAGGAATGCAAGGAGGCTTTTGCAATGTCTCAAACTCTCCAGAAAGGGAGCTCTCGCTATGGCTCTCCCTGTAATAATGTGGTGATTGCATCAGAGGCAGAGGCAGGGAAGGGGCAGAAGCGAGGGCAGTCATAGCTTTCGGGATTAATGTGGTCAGCAATACTGAGAGTCATTATCAGGAGGGGAGAAGTATCTAGTAAATAGCATTCTTCTCATTCTACCTTCAGAACCAGTAAGAAACAGACGCAGGAGTTAGATGGACAGAGATCAAAACACCCCCTTTACAAAAGTCTAGATTGGAGGTCATGGCTTGGTTCACAGCCACGATAGGCTGCATAATATTTTATCCCACAATTAACCCTGCCCATCACATCACAGGTGGATGGGCAACCGCCAGCCTCCTCCGCCCCTCTGGCAGAGGTGAAGCATATCCGAGGAAGCCCCCACCAAGGTAAGGGAGCCAACCAGAAGACACCCACTCAGGACAACTAGTTCCCGGTTCATCCTTTCCAACTCCAATCAGCTGGGTCACTCCTCCTTCTCAAAGGTGCAGAAGAGGGCCAACAAATTTGCTTCTCTCTCCTGCCTCAGCTTCTTTCCCTGCTAACACAGAGGTTGGATTTAGCAAACTTTACAGTTCCTTCTGGTTATGTAACTATTTAATGTTAAAACTGAGTGGAATGATATACTTGTGAGAAGTAGGGCAGTGCATCAAACAGCCACCAGAGTATTTACTGAGTCCTCACCGGGACAGAACACGAAGGCTCTGCAGCAATTCAGTTACTCCGGTGATAAGCCCACGGAGCCAGAGGTGGTTCTCATAAGCTCTCCAGACTCTGTGGAAGCAGAAATTAAGGGGAGGATTTGAACTGCAGCAGGCAAAAGGGCCAGGTCATGCAGTAACCCTAAAAAGAAAAGTTCCAAGCCAGAACACAGCCCATTGGCACAAACCAGACAGAAAGGTATTTGGAAATTCCTTTGATTTATGACCTACTATAGGATATTGAGAGATTATTTATGATCGATATATGTGCCTGCTGGCCTCTCACTGGAGCCATTGACACTGCCTCATGCCGTGGAAGTTGGCCAGTCCAATCCAACAGACATACTCTCTGTGTCCTGTTGGTGCAGGCCATAAACCCAGATGTGGTCATCTACCTCCCTGAAAACGGTGCTGGTTACTCCAGCCCTCGGAGGGCTGACCCAGAGGTACGGATTTGCAAGGAGAAGGCAGGTTCGTAGGGGTAAAGACAGACTACAACAAGCTTCCCTCCATAATTCTCATTTGAAATTTTTCATGGCATCATCCTTCTATAATTCACCTTCCTTAAAGAACCACATAGCTTAGCTCTGGGTCATTTGGAACTTCATGATAAAAGTTCCTCTACATATTTCCCCTAAGGCCGATCCACGTGGCATGCCAATAAAAGGAAAACTCATCTAGATTGGCATTTGATCAGCCGCCATCATATTCTTTATGTTACGCTAGATGATACAGGAAGTGTAAATTAGAAAATATCAAATATTTTATTTCTATAAAGTATCAACATGTTATTTGCATAAAATAAGAAACAGGAGTTTCCCTGTCTTCAAGGAGCTGCCTCCTGCTGGGGTCAGGAGAAAGAGATCCTTTGCCTAGAAATTGGTCCGCCAGTCATATTTCTCTTCCTCCCTTTGGTCCGATGAGTACGCCTCGTACCTCCCACCACCAGGACGTTGAACACGCTTTCCAATGCCTGCATCGCCGTCCCTGCATATACGCCTGCCCTCTCCCAATACAACCCACTTTAACCCAGGGTGGCCTTTACCTTACTGAGTCCTACCTTTCTTGTAAATCTCAGCTTAAATATTAATTTTTTCAGGAGGCCTTTCTTAAGGCCCTAGAAGGTGAGATTCCTCTACAAGTTGTTATCATAGCATCTTGTATTTTCCCCAGCATAGTATCATCACACTGGGCTGGAATTACTCACTTGATGGTCTCCTGTGCCAACCAGACTGCAGGTCCTCTGAGACAGGGGACCATGTCTGCCTTACTCATGCTAATCCAGTAGACTTGCTGTCTGCATCCTCTGGCACAAGTTACAAATCCACGCATAGCCACAGCCACCTGTCTTCTCGAAAATGTTCTTGGTTACCCATGCTCTCTGAGGGCTGACCCAGAGACCTGGCTTTGTGGAGAAGGCAGAGAGAGGACTGAGCATTTCCAGTGACTCGTGAAGTCCCAAGCAAGAAGGAAGTATTCAATAAACATTTGTTAAAAAAATGAATATGATTAAGAATAAACAAATGAGGGGCACCTGGGTGGCTCAGTCGGTTAAGCGCCTGCCTTCGGCCCAGGTCATGATCCCAGGGTCCTGGGATCGAGCCCCGAATCAAGCACCCTGCTCAGCAAGAAGCCTGCTTCTCCCTCTCCCACTTCCCCTACTTGTATTCCCTCTCTATCTGTCTCTCTGTCTCTCTCTCTCTGTCAAATAAATAAATAAAATATTAAAGAAAAAATAATAAACAAACAAATGACATTATTACAGCTAATCAGTACTCATCAGAGAACTGACTAGAAGTACAATAACACTCAGCAAACAAAAAGTGTAAATCCAGCCTTGCGCTTCTGCCCTTTTATTTGGTTTGGTTGAGTGTTTGGAAACAGAAAAGCTGACCACTTTTTGTGACTTCAATATTCTTCCCTCAAAAAAGATCCATCCCCCCACTTTTTTATTTGTTTGTTTGATGACTCCATTTGCTCCCCATGGAGCCTCCAATCCATCCCCAGGCCTATGTCACCAGAGGAGCGTACCATCTCTACTTCCCACTGTCCTTCTCTAGGACGTCCAGTGCAAGGCAGAAGGTGAAAACCAATTTAACAATGTGTCTGCATTTGGTCAGTAGCAAAGGCTCCATAGGTTTCTCTCTAAGAAGCAGGCTAAAATTAAAAGAAGAGGGGAAAAAGACAAAGCCTAAACACAACTGTAAATCAGGAAGAGTTAGATGTTCTCTTACTGAAGTCTTGGTGGGGTGGTCCCAGGTATGAGGAGGGGACAATGGTCATCGTACAGGGAAGCATGCTCTCCCCTACCGTTGCTCCTTCCAAGCTTTTGTCTGTGGGGCTGGGGCCCCCATCCCAGCCTCTCACCCTGGGACCTGGATTGTGCCACGGATGGGATAACTTCACGTTGGTTCTTGGAGATCCCACCTTCAGTGCATTATTTATTCCACAAATATTTATTGAGACTGGGGATTTAGTGGTAAACAAAACAAACATGGTTGTCATCTTCATGAAATTTACAATCTAGTGACTGGCACAGATCATAAAATAATACTGCAGATAATAAATGCAGAATTACGGACTGTGATGGATGCCAGGAAGAAAAGGTATAATGTGTTATGGGAGATTGTAATGAGAAAAACGTTTTAAATTAAGGGATGATAGAAAGCTTCTCCAAGGAGCCAGGGACCTAGATATGAATGGGTTTAGCCACTAGAAGACAAGGGACATCATGGTTCAAGCAACAGGAAGAACTTGTGGGAAAGCCCTAGGTGGAAAGCAGCGTAATGCCTTTGAAAACATGGAGGAAAGCCAATGCAGAAAGAACTTTTGGGGAGAAGGTGCAAGGAGAGCTTGAGAGATGGGCAGAAACCCGACCTTATAGGACTTTGTAGGCCCTGTTAAAGATGTGGGTTTCCTACCGTTGGCGAGGATGTGGAGAAAGAGGAACATTGTGCTCTGCTGGTGGGAATGCAAACCGGTACAGCCACTCTGGAAGACAGGATGGAGGTTCCTCGAAACATTAAAACTAGAACTGTGCTCTGATCCAGTAACTGCACTACTGGGTATTTACCCAAAAAGTATGAAAACAATAATTTGAAAAGATATATGCACCCCTATGTTTATCACTGCATTATTTACCATAGCCAAATTATGGAAGCCGCCTGAGTGTCCATCGACAGACAGGGGGATAAAGAATATATTACACACACACACACACACACACACACACAGGAATGTTACTCAGGCGTAAAAAAGAATGAAATCTTTCCATTTGCAACAACATGGATGGAGCAACAGTCTATTACGCTGAATGAAATAAGCCGGAGAAAGACAAATGCCATCTGATTTCACTTGTTTGTGGAATTTAAGAAACAAAACGAACAAAGGGGAAAAAAAGAGACAAGACAAAAAACAGATTCTTAACTATAGAGAACACAAAGATGGTGACCAGAGGGGAGGTGAGGAGGACAACAGCTGAAGGGGATTAGGAGTACACTCATCTTATTGAGCACCGAGCAATACATGGAATTGTTGAACCACTATACTGCACACCCGAAACGAATATAACATGGAATGTTAGCTCCCCTGGAATGAAAAATTTTTAATTAAAAAAATTAAAAATAAAAATAAAAACCAAGCTCCTAGAAACAGGAATTAGATTGATGGTTACCAGGAGCTAGGGTTTGGGGGAAATGGGGAGATGATGGTCAAAGAGTATAAACTTCCAGTTAGAAGATGAGTAAGTTTTGGGGATCTAATGTGCAGCGATGTGACTTGTTAACAATACCGTATTACATACTTGAAAGTTGCTAATTAAACTATTGACACAATGCTATCTGTCAATTATGTCTCAATAAAGCTGAGAAAAATGTAAAATTAAAGTATTTGTACTTGAAAAAAAAAGAGGTGGGTTTTCTACATTAAAATGTTTTGGGCAGTGGACTGATCTGAAGGTGACTCTGGGGGTGCCAGGGTGACCCAGTAGGTAAGCATCTGGCTCCTAATTTCAGTTCAGGTCATGACCTCAGGATCTTGGGATCAAGTCCCATGTTGGGTTCTGTGCTCTGCAGGGAGTCTGCTTGGGATTCTCTTCCTCCCTCTGACCCTCTCCTCTCCTCTCTCTCTCTCTCAAGATAAATAAATAAAATCTTTAAAAAAAAAAGTGGGGGCACCTGGGTGGCTCAGTGGGTTAAAGACTCTGCCTTCGGCTCAGGTCATGATCTCAGGGTCCTGGGATCAAGCCCCACATCGGGCTCTCTGTTCGGTTGGAAGCCTGCTTCCTCCCCTCTCTGCCTGCCTCTCTGCCTACTTGTGATCTCCGTCTGTCAAATAAATTAAAAAAAAAAAAAAAGTGACTGTGGCCGCCTAGGAACAGATTAGAGGGAGGATGGGAAACAATACAAGGAGACCAGGCAGGACCATTCTGCATTAGATTAAGTAGGAGACCCGCCACTGGACCAAGAGTGGTGGACACAGAGGCAGAAAGTAGATAAACTGAAGGTGTATTTTGAGATGGAGTCGGCCGGCCTCTCTCTCCAGTGAGCTGCCAAAAGTCACCAGGTCAGCCTAAGCAACAGGTGCCGATGTTCTGAGTGACTCTGCTCGGTGAGAATCCGGCGGTGAGGCTGTTAGCGAAGCCGCCCAGCTCCGCCTCCGCCCCAGCCTGGTTATTTTGATCATATAGACATGGCCTTAATAACTGTCTCCTTCTATCTATAGACTCAGTGTCAAATCTGGTTTACTGTGGACCAGATCTTTTCATCGACTCAGCTCTGTGGGAGAATGAGGCTCTCCCCAGGAGCAACACAGGGACAGAACCTGGCCACAGAGCCATAAAACTGGGGTGTAGAAGAGCACGATACAAGATAGCAGGAGTTTTTAGAACATGAATTTTATGGTTTGGATTCTAATTAATTTGTGGATCTCTCTTCCCCAGCAGAAGGACTTGGCTGAGACGCTGAAGTTAGCAAATTGCCTGCTTCGTGCAGGCACCATGTCCATTTCAGAATGTTTTCTATGGATTTTTTCCCACGTCATCTATTAATTACCTAATTACATCGTCTAATTATGGGATTCTTCATGTATTTACACTGATTACGTAATTGGGTGCAATTACACTAATTAGGTTAATGATACAGGATAACAGACTACAAATTGCTTTAAAGGGACACTGGGAAGGCTGGTAGGCCAAAAACCCTTTGGGGGTAGGTCAGGATCTGTCTATTAGCAGCTTAGAAATTCCCTCTTCCTCGTCCTCATCCTGACTTTTGGATCCATTCTAGAGAACCATGTGGGTAAATAAGCAAAACTGTTGCCCAAGACCCGGAGACCCAGGACGAAGCTACAGTGAAGGCACAGTGTGTAGGTAACCCCAGGCTCCCCGCCTGTGGTGGACAGAACGATGCCTCCTCACAAGGATGCCTATGCCCTAACACCCAGAACCTGTACCTATATCCCCTCACCTAGAAAAAGGGACTTTGCAGATATGATTAAGGGTAAGGACCTTGAGATGGAGAGGGTCTCCTGAATTATCCAGGTGGACCCAATCTAATGATGCGAGTCCTTAAAAATGGAGAACCTGCCCTGCCTGGATCAAGGAAAGGCAAAAGTGGGATGCAGACGCATCACTTGGAAGACAGCGTGAGAAGGATTCCACATCCCACTGCCAGTTCTGAGAAGGGGGAGACCATGGGCAAAGACCAGAGAGGGGCTTCTAGGAGCTCAGGCCAGCCAGGAAACAAGGATGACCGTCCTACAACCCCACGGAGCTGAATCCTGCCACCTGTATGAGCAAGGAAATGGATTCTCCCCTAGAGCCAGCAGAAGAAATGAGTCCCTGTTGAGACTTGATTCCACCCCGAGACACCCCTGTCAGACTTCGGACCTGTAGAACTGTAAGATAATAAACTTCTGTTGTTTGAGCAACTATGCTTATCGTAACTTGTTACAGCAGCTATGGAAAACTCATGCGCTCCTTACTCTACTCCTTCCCTGCCCCACACTCACTTCCTTGGTGTTCGTCATGCATGTCCTCTTACCCGCTCTCTCTCTTATCAACGCCTGTGTTGGAGGAAGGGTCTGACTGCAACCTTATCCGGTAATATGAACTTACCTTACTGTCCCCACCGCCAGCGACATCTGCCTCCTGTTTGAGCTCTGTGTAATCAAAGATTTTGTCCATAAAAGTGGAGGGAGAGCCCCAGCCTCAAGGTCAGACCAACAGTGGCTCAAGTGCTACTTACTTGCTCTGCAGCCATATAAGTGGGGACAGGGAGGAGGCTTCAGTTTCCTTAAGGTAGAGCAGGGATCCTGGGATCGCCTCCCAGGCTTGTAACTAACATGTAACGGGATCAGGTATGTGAAGGGCCCTGCCCAGAACAATGGCTGGCACAGACACAGTGTTTAAAGATTTCCTTCCTTCCTTTGACAAGCCTGTGGGACATCAGTGACCAGCTTGGAGAAGTACGAGAACCCGGGAATGTCCCTATGTGGAAGAAGACACAAGATAACGTAAGACAAAATAAAATGCTGGACGATCTATTTCCTGTCACCTCAGAACCACCAGCAGATGGAAAAGAAGTGCCCTATCGACTTAAAGGAAGCTGGTCGGTGGAAACCACTCAGAAGCACCTGCTACCCCAGTCTGCTTCTGAGTGTGTAACAAAGGAGTGTGGGTAGAGACAAGGAGGTGAGGTTGTCTCCTCCGATTTCTGCCTCTTGCTGACTGGCCTTGGAGACAGAGAGGGAGAGGACAGCTGAGGCTCTGGATTCCTAGCTATGACTCTCGGCCATTTTTAGAACACCTGACTCTAAGCAGTCCCCGGGAATATCTGTACTAGCTGCTGCCACATAAGGGGGAGAAGTGTACAGAAATATAATAACAGTAGCATCTGACCCTTATACGGCATCTGCTCTGTACACTGCATTTTATATAAATTCAATCATTGAATCCTCCCAGTAACCTTTTGGGGAATGTGAGTCTACTATTCTTGTGTGCATTGACAGTTGAGGAAACCCCAGCACAAAGGAAGGAAGGAATTCTCCCAATGGTATCAGCTGGAAGGTGGCCGTGCTGGGATTCGCACTCGGGTCGGTGGGCCCTCGGGCAGTACTGTCACCAGTGTGTCCTATCCTGACCCAAGAGACAGGGGCGCAGTATCAGCAGGAGGGATTAGCTTCTCAAAGGTGACTTTCGGCTGTGTCTCTCAGCAACACCAGCGCCATTCAAGTGATCAGGTAGTCAGGCCCAGAGTCTCAGTGTCATCCAGTCCCTGGAGCTGATCTAACCGATTCTCCAGAAGCTTGGTCCAGGCTGGGATGGGAGCAGCATCCTTGGAGTCAGACCATCCTGCCTAGAATCCCACCTCAGTTACATCCTAGCTGAGTGGGCCTGGGAAGACTGCTTCACCTGAGCTCTTACAGGGAAAACGCACAGAATGATCCCTTAAAGGCAAAGAGGGATTCTCGCCTATCCTCGCGAAGCTTTTAGGTGAGTCATGAAGCACTGTCCATGGCAATGAGCCTTCCTGATACAATCTGAGGAGGGCCAAGCCATCCTCCCCCACCACCACCCCTCCCCAACAAAATATTAGCTTGGGTCGGACGCCTTCTCTGACTTTCAGATCTGAGTCCGCACTCTGAGTTAGGATCTCGGCCGTGTGAAAATGCAGACTTCTGGAATAGCTACACACACCATGCACTTCGTAGTTATTGACATAACGTGAATTCGCTGATAATCATCCATTTTTGATGTGGTAATGCTTCAAGTCCGAAAACGAGGGTGAGAATAACACTAAGGCCCATCTATCCTAAAAGGGTTATTTGAGGCACTTACGAGACAATGCAGGTAAATACAAGTAAAAGTGCTACCTAGTTTCAAATCTGACAGCTCTCAGGTGGCACCTCGTGTACACAAGGACACGGAAAGCACTGTTTCTGAACCAAAGGGGTATTGTTTGACTTCTCCTTCTTGGGGAATTAATCTAAGCTAAATGGAGATTAAAATGTTAAAGTGAAGAATGAGAAGTAACCCACGTGCATATCTCCACCTCTGAATGTGTCCCAATATTCTGCAACTATCAAGTTCAGTGCCCTTCCCATCTGAGCCCCCGGACTGCTTCTTGAGGGCGAGGCCTAGATCGTGTTGAACTTCCTGGCAAATAACAAATTGCTTGACACACAGCAGGTGCTCAATTAAGTATTCACTGAACAAATGAATGAACTAAATAAAATAATTTCTCACCAAAAATTTCACCGTGATCTTTATACTCCTCCCATCCCAGTTCCAGATGTGAGGACTGCTTCTTCCTGGCGTCAGAGCTCAGACACTGGTGAAATCACTTACCCACTGCCTCATTAGCTACGGCTGCTCCCTGGAATTCCGCACACAGCCATCACCCAGCCTTTATTGATCCGCCCTTTCAGGACTGAGCAGACGATTTCACTTTCAACGGACTATTTGTGTTGGGAGAGGGCTTCAAGACGAGAGAGCATCCACTAAATTCTCTAAGACAAAACCTAGGTCAGCTTGGCAAATACTACACCCATACAGATGTGCAGCTAAAACAGATGTTCATGCAGACAAGCCTGAGCTGTTAACAGGATTGTCATCTCCTTGAGGATGTCCTGTTTTGCAAATGACTTCCCATGGGTTTTTGGGGGGTGGGGGGAGCAGGGGTTTGGGAAGGTGAAGGGAGGGAATCCTGAATCCTCATGAAGCAAACATTTTCATTCATCTCCTCCGCTCCATTTTGGCTGTTGTCACAGAGCTGGCATACGGGGACTTGGCCAATGTCCTGAACAGGGAGAAGATTCAAGGACCATCTGGTTATATGGACTATATGGACTCAAAGAACTCAGCCCAAATGGATTCTCTAGGCCACAGCTTTTCAGACTATCTTCCTCGGAGTCTTAGAGATCTGAGAAGCTGCTTAAAGGGCTCTTGGCAGGTGGAAGGGAGCAGGAGCAGCAAAGCTATGGACTCTTGACCCATTTCTCTTGCCTACTGCCACTACCGTGTTTATCTGTGACATATGAATTATAAGGCCTTGAGGGCGGGTAGTTTTCCCTGCTTAAAAATACTTTGAACTGTGAATCCAGGCAGCATGTAGAATGGTTAGCTGTACCTCTAAACTGGTTTGTTTTGGTTTTGTTTTTAAGATTTTATTTATTTCAGAGAGACAACGTGAGCAAGAGGAAGAGGTAGGGGAGATGGGGAGAAGCAGGAGGAGGGTGGGAGGGAATGGGGAGAGGCAGAGGAAGAAGGAGAAACAGACTACGACTGAGTGGGGAGCCCCCCACGGGGATCAACCCCAAGACCCTGGAATCATGACCTGAGGCGAAGGCAGAAGCTCAACCAGCCAGGAACCCGAAACGAGTTGGGTCTAAATCTGACTTGTACCACTTACTGGCTGTGTGACTGAGCCAAGCCTTCCTCCTGTGCCCTGATTTAGATCCCTTCTCTCCTACACAAGAATTTTGCTCCTTCCATTATTTCCTCTGTCCTGTATCATCATTTAGTCCTTAACTGAATCATCTCCTCAACATATAAGCATCCAAAAAAAAAAAAAAAAAAACCTCCTTTGATCACATATCTATCTCCCACTACTATCTTTCTTCTCTTCTCCCCTTTACAATGAGAGAGACTGCAGAAGAACTGTCCACCTGGCCCTCTCCATTCCCTCGTGCCCCATTAGCTCCGGAAGTCTCCTCTGTGTTATCGGTCAGGAATAACTGACAACGATTCAGCATGTCGCATTTGGAGAAAACTTTCTCTCACGTGGTGTCCGCGACCCACTTTCCTCTTTGCTTCTGACCTTGGACACTGCTCTCCTCAGTGTCCCATGGGCTCCTCGCCTTCTTCTGGACTTCTGATATTGGCCATGCTCCAAACCTAGGGCCTCTTTTTCTTTTCCAGTTACAATTTCACCCAACTCATCTGCCCAGGTCCTGCAGATGTCAACCACCTGTATGCTGTTACCTCCCTAATTTATACATGGATGGCTTCCAAACGCTCCTGCCATCTACAGATTTCTCTACTGACTTGCCCGTTTGACAGCCTTCCTTGAACAGGTAGATGGGCTTCGCCAACTTGGCGTGTCCAGAACTGAACCAGCTGCCTTCCTCCTCCAAACGAGCTCCTCTCCAAGCTTTCCCCATCAGTAGATGGCATCAGGAGGCTCAAAACCCCAGAGACATCCTCGATTTCCTGTTCTCTCTCATGCCCACAAGAACCTAGCAGTAAATCTCAGTGGCTTGACCTTCAGAGCATTACCCGAGGGGTGCTTGGACTTCTCCACGGCTCAGGTCTTGCTCTCAAGGTCCTGAGTTCAAGCCCCGCATGGAACCTACTTAAAAACTAAACAAACAAAATGTAACGCACATCTGAGTGCTTCTTACCGTCGTTTTTATCATTGGTTCAAACTGCCACCTCCCTCATGTGCCCTCCTACAGTAGCTTCCACACAGGCGCCTTCTGTCTCCCTGCTCGCTGGATGCAAACCCTCCCAGCAGTTGCAGATCACACAAAGAACAAGAGACAACATCTGTCGTGTGGCCTCCACTGTCCTCCCTGTCCCAAGCTCCAAATTCACCTCAGACTGCTAACCTCCTTACCCTCCTGAGCATCCATGAGACTCCGGTGAGCACGCCCTGCTGACCCACAGCCCGTCAGCACCCCTCAGAGCAGGCCAGTTATTACCTTATCTTCCCACCTGCTCTAGGGTCTCGGTGACTTCAAGATAACTGACTCGGAGCTTAGCCTCAAGACCCCCCTCCCTCGACTTGCTCTCACAGCCAGCTGGGGTTTAACTAGAGTGGCCCAGCCTGCCCCACCGAGGCTCGGCCCCAGAGAGTTAGCCATTTATCACACCTAATCACTTGGAAAAATATAAACAGGTTCCTTTGAATTCATGAAGCTACAGACAACTTTAGTGGTGACACGGGCCGATGATGTGGTTAAAAACATCTATGTACTTCTTGCCCATTCCTAGCACATGGGGGAGGTGAAGAGGCGGGAGGTTATGAGACAGACTTTGGCCATTAAAACCAAGCAAGTTAACCAAGTATACTAACGCAAATGCGCTAGACCCAGCAGGCCAAGTTCAAGCTCAGACTCCAATTCAGATCGATTCCCTTGAAAGCTCTTACTCAAACGCGCTGATCCACCTTTCCGATTTCTACCTCTGCATTGCCACTAAAATTCTTTCGGGGAAGAACTCAAGTTTGGCCAATAAATCCAAGTTAATGACTTTGGTCTTGAAACCCAGGCATCCAGCTAGCAGTCAGTAAATTAGAGAACAGTAATAAATAAATAAAGAAAATATCTGGAGGAACCTGTAACGAACTATTGCAATATAAATTAAAAACAAATTTCACTTCCATCCATCTCAAATCGGCATTTTGGGAATGAAATAATTGAACTTCACAAGCCTTACCTCATCTCGAACATGAATCATCCAGCACACTTCCAAGCAGCTGTTAGTTACTGTTATTTCCACCACACAGTGAAAGGAACCAAAGTATCCT
The DNA here is from genome assembly GCA_003697995.1 of Taxidea taxus jeffersonii. Classification (NCBI taxonomy): domain Eukaryota; kingdom Metazoa; phylum Chordata; class Mammalia; order Carnivora; family Mustelidae; genus Taxidea; species Taxidea taxus. Next base: position 241,566 of record ML101856.1, read on the forward strand.
ACAGAGGTAGGGTGTCTAACTCATGTCACGTGGAAAACGGGGTAAACTCAGAACGCCGGCGAACTAATCTGTGGTTATGGAATCAATCTGCCAAATGATGCAAGACGTAATTAACTAAATGCCATGTACATGGCACTGTGCATTCAGTAGGCGCTCAATACATTTCGAGGAATGAGTGAAAACAAAACACAAAACAAAATAGACGCTTGACTGTGACCCCCGATTCAATGTGCCATGCCGAGGTCCTAAAGAAAGAGCGCTGAGAACTAGCATCCCAGAAAAAACCTGGAGGGACAAGATCTACATCCAGCCTCAGCTCCGTTTCCTTTCCTGAGGACAGGATCCGACTGCCCGTTCAATGCCTGCTGATGCCCCTGCTGCCCACTTATTGAGAGAAACGTAGTCAAGTGGGCTTTTCTTGTGGCTCTTTCTCTGAAACATCAGGCAGGCAGGAGAAAGCACACAAACCACTGGGAAAGGGCATATTTTAAGTAAGCTACCATAAACATGCTGGGCTTTTCTTTATAATAATTAGTGGGCGGGGGCACCTGGAGGGCTCAGCCGGTTGAGTGGCCAACTCTTAATTTTGGCTCAGGTCCTGATCTCAGGATCATGAGTTCAAGCCCCACCTGGGGCTCTGCCCTCAGCCCAGAGTCTGCTTCAGATTCTCTCCCTCTCCCTCTGCCCTCCCTCCCCTCACCTCACTACTCCACTCACATGTGCTCTTTCTCTCTCTCAAAAAAAAAAAAAAAAATTAGTTTGGTGTTTTGCTATGTTTTAATAGCTGCCTTAAACTATATAGCCATTATTATCACTTATGAAAAAAAATCATAGTAAATTCCTTGAGGGAAAGATAGATAATAATACATCCTATGTGAATCTCTCTTGGGGGTTTATAGATGCCCATAAATACCCTTTGGTGACACCACTGAATCTGATGGTCACCCAATGACATTACTCAGACAAATGTTGTGGATATTCCCCTTTGGGAAATTTATCTGGTAGTCTACAGCGGACCTAACTTCTTTGTCCTCTTTTCACATAAAGAGCAGTTCCTTGCAACTTGCCCCTTGTGATTTGGAACCACGCTAGTTTCCTCCAGCTGGCGATAGGGTGGGGGGTGGTTAGGTCCTTGCACTGTGATAGGGTCTAACTGCTAATCACCTGTGTTCTGGTGAACATTTTATAACAAAAATGGCTCATTAGGCTAACAGGTGAGTCACATGATAAAAAAACAAACAACAACCACAACCACAAAAACCCACTTAATTTAGCTGTTAGCCAGAAGATTTGTCTTGTTAGGTGCTTTATTGGGAGGTTTACAGGCACTTTTTATATCTGTTTTTATAGTTTCATAATCAAACAAATTGCTGTTAATTGATTTCGGACGTTTTGGGGGTGCACCTAAAGCCAGCATCAGGAAGAACAAGACGGAATGCAGTTTGAGGATGTGAGTGAAGCAGGGAGACCGTCTGCAAAGTAACAGGGACCTTTTCAATGGTTAGTCAGCATTTTGTGCTTTTCTCAAATCTGGTTTTAGTGAAGACGAATCTAGTGGGGATTTACCGGCTCTTAAAGGAAAGCCGTCAGAATTTCAGAAACGTGTTGCCTTGCTGGGCTCTCCCTGCTGAGCCAGTGCTTCGAGCCCGTCCTCCAGGAGAATGGGCAGCCCCATAAGGGTGTGGGATCTCTGCTGAAGGACAAAGTGAACCCGGGCGCAGATGGCTCAAGTCCACGTGGAGAGCCAGCTATTTTTAATCGGGCAGCTCAGATGTGACGTGTCTATGATTCTGCTTCTATTTGTGGAAACGTACAGCATCAGAGCGAACATGTTCATGAGACTTTGCTGCCCTGCTTCTGCCCGCCCTGACATTGGTCAGGGGACTTGCTGGAGTCTGGGGTCCCCGGCTCCATCATTCCCTATTCGGTGAACACCTTCCCTAACCCTGAGACTCTGCTCCAAACCTCTGCCACGGAAAAGGGATCAAATGCCCCGGGGGCTGCTGGGGGCAGGAGAGGAGCCAACGTCCCCGTGACACCTTGTGAACCCATAAAGTAGAATACAAGAGATGATGAAGAGGGGAATTTGTGTAATTACTATGGGGAGAAGTCCCTCCCCCCGCACCCTCTCAGCCCTCCAGCTGGGGGTTGCACACAGCCAGCCCTGCAAGTCATCGGATCTGCCTTCAAGACTGAGCTGGTCATGCTTGTAGCTGTGCCATTTACCAAGCTGAGGATCAAGCTTCCCATTATGTCAGGGCCCAGAGGGGACATATTTATTCCTTTGTTTGGCTCATCCGGATGATGAGTTTGCCTGCTCCGAGGGGAGGGTGGTCAGCCTTCTCTGGAGGAGAGCGAAGGGGCTGGGCGTGGGCAGCGCGCTCTGGTTGGGGCCTCGCCGAGGCGCTGTGGAGTCAAAGCTGTGTCCACTCCCAGGAGGACAAATGGTCGAGACCCTGACCTACCGGGAACGCTTCCAGCAAAGCTAATGGCATCAGATGCCCTTGCCGGCTGTTTCCATCACTGTTGCAGCCTCCCGGCAGCTCCGACTCCGCCTGTGAAAAATAGCTCCCCCGTCCCTCCCACGAGGGAGCCTCTATGGTCCGCAACTCGCGAGTGGGGCTGCAGTGGGAGAATCCGGGACGAGCTCTGGCACCAGGTGACCCACCCCACGCGCGTGCGGTCACCGCGCACAAGTCCCCGCGCGGGCCAGCATTTTTTCCGATCTGGAAATTAAGGAAACTGCCTCCGAAGTCCTTGAGGGGAGGCCTGCTGTAACTAAAGAGCATGTTTAGTGTGGCCTCCCTGCGACCTGGCTTATCACGTCCTTCTGCCATCCGCGTCACCCACGCCACACGCAGAATCAGGCTAGTTGCTAGACTGGATGCCAGGCTGGGTGACCCGTTAGGGGAAGGAGCCGGCCCAGAGGCCGACTGGCAGGTTCGTAAATTTGGTTTCTAATTTTATGTATTTATTTCCTTTAAAGAAAAGAGGGAGAGAGGGAATGCTCAGAGCCATGAAATCATTAAAACCAATTCCCTTCCTCTGGCCGCCCTCCCTCTGCGCGGGTGCTCGGGTGGAGCCACGGCGGCCGCTACAGAGCCATCCCGTGGTATTGATCCAGATGTGGAAATTGGTATTGACTGCGCCCGGCTCTGTGCACTTCCCCGGCTTTTAAAGATACAGCAGCGAGGCGATTTCACTTTGTACATGACGCAGCTCTGGAGACGTCGGCGGAACCAAACTCAAGCATACAAATGAAAACTCGGGGCTTTGGCTCTTGCTTCCCTACTTACCCCAAATGGGAGCCTAAAATGGCGTGGCGGGGGGGGGGGCGCGTGTGGCCTTTCCCGGGAGACAAAAGGACTGTTTGTGTGCACTTGGAATTCATCCTGAGCCTGGGGAAGGGCTCAGCACAGCCCCAAACTCATTACAAATCCTTGGAAGGTCAGAAAGCTGACCGGGAGGTGCGGTCTCCTCCTCAGAGATGCTGTGTCAAAAACTTACCACAGGGACGCCTGGGTGGCTCAGTTGGTTAAGCGGCTGCCTTCGGCTCAGGTCATGATCCCAGCGTCCTGGGATCGAGTCCCACATCGGGCTCCTTGCTCGGCAGGGAGCCTGCTTCTTCCTCTGCCTCTGCCTGCCTCTCTGTCTGCCTGTGCTCACTCGCTCTCTCTCCCTCTCTCTCTGTCAAATAAATAAATAAAATCTTTAAAAAAAAAAAAAAACTTACCACAAACTCCAAGGTGCGAACAACACACGTTAAATATCTTACACCTGGATAGGTCAGAAGTCCAGTAAGGTCTCAGGGGGCTAAAATGAAAGTGTCAGCAGTACTGGTCCTCTCCAGAGCCTCTAGGGTGAACTCCTGCTCTTTCAGGTTGGTGACCAAATTGAGTTCCTTAGGGTTGTAGGACTGAAGTTCTGGTTTGGAGGGGCGGCTCACACTCCTGGCCTTGTGGCCTCCTCCATCTTCAAAGGCCACTATTGGAGGCCAGATCCTTCCCGTGTGGCATCTCTCCCACCCACTTTTTTGCCTTCCCCTTCCATTTTTAAGGACATGTGTGATTAGATTGGGCCGACCAAAATAATCCAGATAAGCCCATTTCATCATGGCCCTTCACCTTGCCCAGGCCCTCAAAGTCCCTTTGGCCACATAAAGTAGCAGATCCAACAGCAGGTTTTGGGGATTAGGACATGACATGCGTGGAGAGCCGTCATCCAGCCCAGAACTCTCCATGTCTGTCTCAGGACAGTCCGGCAGAAATGGAAAAGAAAAGAAGCTAGCATTTGATTTTAATTATGGACAGCAACACCACTCCTGCGTCGCATGTGAGCTCCTCTGTATGGCTGTAGGCTCACACAATGGATAGAACTCTCCAGCTGCTTTTTATTTTATTTTTTTTAAGATTTTATTTATTTATTTGACAGACAGAGATCACCAGTAGGCAGAGAAGCAGGCAGAGAGAGAGAGAGGAGGAAGCAGGCCCCCTGCCAAGCAGAGTGCCCGATGTAGGGCTTGATCCTAGGACCCTGGGATCATGACCTGAGCCGAAGGCAGAGGCTTTAACCCACTGAGCCACCCAGGCGCCCCATCCAGCTGCTTTTTAATACCATGTTCTTTTTTTTTTTTTAAGATTTTATCTATTTATTTAACAGAGAGATCACAAGTAGGCAGAGAGGCAGGCAGAGAGAGAGGAGGAAGCGGGCTCCCTGCTGAGCAGAGAGCCCGATTCGGGGCTTGATCCCAGGACCCTGGGATCATGACCTGC
>ML101856.1:246437-277289 GCA_003697995.1 Taxidea taxus jeffersonii
GGCGCCCCATCCAGCTGCTTTTTAATACCATGTTCTTTTTTTTTTTTTAAGATTTTATCTATTTATTTAACAGAGAGATCACAAGTAGGCAGAGAGGCAGGCAGAGAGAGAGGAGGAAGCGGGCTCCCTGCTGAGCAGAGAGCCCGATTCGGGGCTTGATCCCAGGACCCTGGGATCATGACCTGAGCCGAAGGCAGAGGCTTTAACCCACTGAGCCACCCAGGTGCCCCTTAATACCATGTTCTAATATCAACCCGGTCCTCCCAAAGGCTAAGCTCTTGGAAAAAAGAGTTGCCATGCCTAGTGGCTAGTAGCCAGCTAGACTCTTGAAATACCACAACCCAGGCAACACAGTTGAGTTCTCCCAGAAGCTCCCAGTTTCGAGGAGAGATGAACACAGGACGGACAATTAGGATGAGGCTGGGAGCCACTGCGTTCTACGTAAGAGAGCTGAGACCACAGCAACGAGCAGGGCTAACATGTCTAAGCGCCTTCCCAGCACCTCCTTCAGAGGCTGACCCTTCCAGCCCTATTTTACAGATTGGGAAACAAGGAATACAAGCCAGGTCATCTCACGGTGGCTGATGGAAGCGTGATGCTAGGTTTACTCTAGGAACCGCTCACATCGTGACTTCTCATCCCCATGAAACACTGAGCACCCCAGACAGAGATTTCTCACTTGCCCAGATTCATTCAGAGATTTCTAAACTCTTCCACTCTGGGTTCTGGAGGGGACTGTCATGCTGTAACCTCTGCTCACTATGAACCTGGCCCAGGGAAAGTCTGTTTCAGGCTTGCTTATGCCCACAGACATCATCATCTGTTTTCAGCCCACTGCAGGCTGAGGGCCCCTTGGCTGAGAGTCTTCTGCCAGCCTGAATGGCTAATTGAGACCTTCTTGTGCTGAGCTGGTGCAGATAGCCATGAAGGCAACACTGTTAGACAAGGAGGGAAGGCAGAGCGTCATGAATATTTAAACAGGTAAAAGTAAATATTAATGAAACAATTGTATCTTTAAATGGTTAAATTACTTTCCATGCTCCACTGTTTTTATTTCATGATGGTGCTCAGGTGCACGCGCGTGTGCACACACACGTGCACGCCCACACACACACAAATTAGACATTTTTCATCTGTGGTTGTTGTTTTCAATTTGATCTTTTCAATTTGAGAATTCACCCCTATGCTTAATCTAAGCCTTCATGCACTCATTCCTGAAGTCGAAAAAGCATGATTCTACCCAGAATATATAGTTCGCAACTCGCTGGAATTCCAATGACACGCCTGAGTCTTGTCTACTCTGATTTCATGGCACAAAGCCATGCGTGCCATCGGGAGGCAGGAAACCTTAACTCGAGCTCATGTGTGGTAATTGCTTTATTCTGCATGAACTCGTTCTAATTCCCCGCAAAACAAGAGAGGAGGTGAATTTTGCAATTTTAATGACCACATTATTTACCCCTCTGCTTATTTACCAGGTAAACTGCCTAGAATGTTTTTGGCTGTATCTTCCTTGGCTTATATTCCTTTGTTTTAATTTTCAACGGAGACATCACTGGCTTTGCTACTTTCATGTATATCATTTGGCATTGTCTTTGCATCGTAACATTTTAGGAAGTTTGATTCTGTCTAAACTGTGTCTCCTCAGACTTGTTCTGTCTGTTGCTCACCTTCTACTTCCCACCGCAGAATTCAGCCTTCCCTCTTCCCTCCAACATTCTTGCATTTACCTGAATGCTAGACTTCGGTTTTGTAATTCATTTTGAATTTCAGAGAGAGCCCTTTCATGCCTCTTTGTTTGGCTTCTTAATGTCCAGTGGAATCCTCTCCCCTCCCATCTTCCCTCTAAACTGTATCTTCTCTCCTCCCTGCCCCTCCATCACTCTACCACCTAAAACTAGAGTCCTCGTTTTCTTTTGTGACCAAGGGACTTAACAAGTCTCCCAACCCCTCCCCTATCTGCTCCCTCCAGGGACTGTCCTAGAGGCCACACCCTGTCCTCCAGCAGCCATAGAGTCACGGAATCAGAAAGGGGAAAGATCTCTTGCTTCTGCAAATCCAATTTGTTTTATGGCCAATGTTTGATGAGCTTTTGAATCTTCTCTGCAAAAAATTTTCTCTGAATTTTATAATCACATTTTACAGGTCATCCCAAATTGACTTCAATCTTCTTTTCAAAATATTATACATTATATATACATATATGCCCATGTCTGTCTGCATATAATACACATATTTGTAATATATATTATATGTATAAAATATATCTGTATAATAAAGTGCTATTCCATTTGAGCCCTTGTGAGCATGCTGGGAAGGGAAAGCTGTGGCAGCCATTCATAGGTTCAGGAACAGCATTGCAGAAGGAAGGAAGAAGTGGAGAGAAAGCTTCTCACTGGTCTCCCCATTTTGCAGAAAAGCACAACTCCTTGTCACAAGGGTCCTAACTTAGTCCTTAACCTGTGGTCCTCACCGCTATCTGTTCCCCTCACGGCTATCACTTCCCACCTACTCACCAACAACACAAATCAGACATTTAGACACTACACAACACAAATCAGACATTTAGACACTACACAACATAAATCAGACATGAACAACAGCCACAGTTGGCTAATGACTTGCTAATACAGGAAATCGGTGTTTGGATTTGAAGAAATCATTTGAAACTTCTGGGTCTCACTGTCTCCATCCGTAAAAATAAAAGGATTAGTCATCAGCAGGTGATCAAGGGTTTTAAAAGCTTTCTACAGCTAGGACACTTTTTCTTCAAACTCGGACACAGAAACCTCCATAAAATCGGGAAAAGTGGAAGTTGTGTGATGCAGAACGAGATCACAGCTCTGCTTCCCAGTCCCTTCCACCGTTACCCCACCCGCTCTCCCCAAGCCCCTACCCGGGAACGCCTGGCTTCCTCTGAGCCTATTCTACAAAACCCACTGGACCAGAGTCAACTGAGCCAGTTTCAACTTTCGGCATTTCTCTGAGAAGAATGAAACCTGGAAACAGTGACACACAAACATTTACAGACAGACTTCATTTTACAGAAGAGAAGTCCTGGCAAGTTATTTCCAGACTCACCCCTGTTTTTCCTATTGAATAACATGACATTTCGGAATTGTTGCATCTCCGGTTCTGATTGATCTTCCTTTGGCAGCAGCACCTACTATTCTGGCTTTTTGGCTACTGTGTTTCTCCCCCGTCTTGCTTTCCTCCCTGCATACACAGCATCGCTCGGCACCCACTCAGTGCCACACACCGTGCCAGGTGCTTGTACCGCGTAAGTTCCTCTCGAGTTGTTCGTTTGACCTTACAGAAGAAATGACACTTGATTTTAGCTGCGGGCGGACAACCACTTGAGTAAATGGACCCTGGGTCCTGTCTTTTAATAAAGTAAAAAGAAATGTAATGCTTGCCAGGGGATAACAAGACGAATTATCTGCTAACGTGTCTGTTTGTTCAGCGTGATTGAAAAGACTGTGTCTGTGCTTTGCGAAAGAGTTTCAGTGTTTTCTGCGTTAGGAGTGAGTTTAACACGTATCCACGACATTATCCTCACTGCTTCTGCCCCATCTTATGTGATAGGAAAAAACTATTCCTTTGAGTTACTTTTGCTGTTTATTGCTACGTTAAACAAGGAACTGAATCAGGTGACACAGAAGTCAATAAAACATGGTGCCTAGCTTCAAGGAGCTCCCAGTCCGTGGGTAAGACACATAAATATCTAATTATTTTGAAGCATCATGAATGTAATACTAGTGGTGTGAACAAACCTACCAGGGAAACCGAGGGGGCAGAAATTCAGTTTGTCTTAAGAAAGTAGGACCCAGGGAAATTTCATGGAGGAGTGACATTTGAGCCTGGAAGACGGGTAGTATTTCACTGGCATGATCTTGGCAAGGAGAACGGTGTGTCCAAAGGCACAGAGGCTCCAGAGAACAAGGCGTGATTAGTGACTAAGACCCATGGTCAGAGCATAGGGTTTGTAGCATTTAGCCAGGGAAGAAATGAAGAAAAAATGTTACAGGAGGATTATGGAAAGGTACCTTACCTTCTTCTAGTCTATACTCATTAAGGAAGATTTTTAATCAAGGAAATTAAAGGAAAATACACATAATATGTGTGTATTTTCAATAGTTCTGATATGTGACATTTCAGTGATAAAATGTATAGCTTCTAGTGACATATTGGAACCAGAAGAAGAGAAGGTAATCAAAGAAAATGATAGAATGGTGGCTTGGGTGACTGAGTAGATAGTGATGCCATCAGAGATTAAGGAATCACAAAGGGAAAAGTCCTTTTTATAGTTAACTGAGGGGAGCAGAGTGGAGAGAGGCTAGCCAAAATAATGAATTTGCCTTTAAATATATCTTTAGAAATGCCTATAATAGATATACAAAATTATAATAAAGTATGTAATTTATATATAAACTCTACTACATAATTTATATATTTAAATAATACATATTTATCTATTACATAATAAATTATATTACATGCCTATAATAGATATCCTACATATAACATATAAAATGTGTTCAGATTGGGGGCGCCTGGGAGGCTCAGTGGGTTAAAGCCTCTGCCTTCAGCTCAGGTCATGATCTCCGGGTCCTGGGATCGAGCCCCGCATCGGGCTCTCTGCTCGGCGGGAAGCCTGCTTCCTCCTCCCTCTCTCTGCCTGCCTCTCTGCCTACTTGTGATCTCTGTCAAATAAATAAAATCTTAAAAAAATATATGTCCAGACTGAAGTGTGCAGAAGTCCCTGTTCATACCTTATAGGATGCATCTGAACAGAGACAAGCAATGCCCAGAGGAAGTGAGATCTGGACTTAGTGGGTAGGAGCCATTCTCTGGTGTGAGTACTGGCAACAGGACTGGTCGCCATAGAGATCACATGGGAACTCAGAGCGTGGCAAAGTGGACCAAGGTACCTGTAAGAAATCAAGCAACAGGGAATCCGGGGCTGCATCCGGGAGATCGGGCAGCATTAATCCAGAGACAGGGGCCCCCGCAGGGCCATGGGGGTACCTGGCAGAGAGAGTGAGACATCATGCCTAGTTTACAGGATGGTCTTGAGATTTCAAGGAGCTAAGGAAAGCAAGGAGCCTGTCATGGACACACGCTCCATAAACATGACTTCATCTTAGCCTTTTAAAGATGCGCCGTAGACCTCCCACAAGAGGCATGACCACGATGGTGTCATTCTTAGCAAGTGAGCCTTTGTAGTTTCTGTTATCCAGAAACTCCCTTGATGTAATTCCACACAGAAATTATCCATTAAGTCACACATTCTTCATGGTAGGCGACATCCTGAAACGGAACATGTCAGAGTCGCCAGTGACCACCCTGTCTGTGCTGTACTTACCGCCCTGTTCTGGGAGCTGCTAATCCCTCACCCCTTGTGTCCCACAATACCTCAGCATCCTGCCCCATGTCATGTTTTTTTTTTAATGGTTGCTCAAAATAAATCATTTCTAATAAATAATTTTAGTAACTAATTTAATGTAACAATTTAATAATTTAATAAATAATTTTAAATAGATAAATAAACAAATAAGGAAAGTCTTATCTCTGAAACAGACACGGTAGAGAAAGCTTGTGCAATTCCTCCTGCTGCCCTCTGCTCTTTTTCCCTCACCTTCCACTCTCGATGAAGATCTTCTGAGGCAAAGGCCCATACAGAGAGTGTGAAATTTCTCACATCCCAATCACATATGGATAATATTATTATGTTCTAAACATTTAGTTATGTACTTGAGAGAGAGCGAGAGTATGAGCAGGGGGAGGGGCAGAGGAAGACAGAGAATCTGAAGCAGACTCATTGCTGACCAGGCAGCCCCATGTGGGGCTCGATCTCAAGACTCTACATCCTGACCTGAGCCGAAATCAAGAGTCGGGTGCTTTACTGACTGAGCCACCCAGGCACCGTCATATGGGATATTAAATGTGATTTTCCTGATGTCACAAAGGCTCCACCGTGTTCTGTAAATTCTGCTTAATTAAAGTCAGGCTTCCTCGTCCAAAAGATTTCTGACAAAATGGCTAATTTTTGAAGTTTCAGTACCGACATGGATAATATTCAACTATTAAAATGTATTAATTCAAATAACTCATTATCTAGTTATGATACACAAATTTAACATTGCCATACATTTAGGGACATTTGTTTATCCATAGGATCTCAGGTGTTATGCGATGAAGAAAGTGCAGTTCGCATGACTCACACACGTTTTACAGAAAAGTCTGCAGGAGAGCATCTGTCACACTTTCACTGCTACCTTGTTCCCAGATAGTCACTCCCTCTCACTGCGTGATTCACTACAAAATCAAATTCTTGTTCTTAACACTTACTTAACAAAAAACTTTTAAAACTTAGAATTTTTTCTTCTTGAATACCTAAATATCCCTATATTATGCCAAAATTCTGCCACAGTCAATTGAGTAGGAAAATATGAAAAAGGTTCAGTAAGTTTTGATTTTCACAAGAAAAAGAAACTAAAAATTTAGGTGCTAAAAAGGTAATACAGCCCTCTAAATGCATTCTAGTTATGAAACAAAAATAATACAAGACCAAGGATCATACATTTTAAAAAGTGTTTTTTATTTTATTTTTTTAATTTTTTATTAACATATAATGTATTATTAGCCCCAGGGGTACAGGTCTGTGAATTGTCAGGCTTACACACTTCACAGCACTAACCATAGCACATACCCTCCCCAATGTCCATAACCCCACCACCCTCTCCCTACCCCCCTCCCCCTAGCAACCCTCAGTTTGTTTTGTGAGATTAAGAGTCTCTTATGGTTTGTCTCCCTCCCAATCCCATCTTGTTTCATTTATTCCTTCTCTATCCCCCAAGCCCCCCACTTTGCCTCTCAACTTCCTCATATCAGGGAGATCATATGATAGTTGTCTTTCTCCTATTGACTTATTTTGCTCAGCATAATACCCTCTAGTTGCATCCATGTCATTGCAAATGGCAAGATTTCATTTCTTTTGATGGCTGCATAGTGTTCCATTGTATATATATACCACATCTTCTTTATCCATTCATCTGTTGATGGACATCTAGGTTCTTTCCATAGTTTGGCTATTGTGGACACTGTTGCTATAAACATTTGGGTGCACGTGCCCCTTCGGATCACTACGTTTGTATCTTTAGGGTAAATACTCAGTAGTGCGATTGCTGGGTCATAGGGTAGCTCTATTTTCAACTTTCTGAGGAACCTCCAATCTGTTTTCCAGAGTGGTTGCACCAGCTTGCATTCCCACCAACAGTGGAGGAGGGTTCCCCTTACTCTGAATACTCGCCAGCATCTGTCATTCCCTGGCTTGTTAATTTTAGCCATTCTGACTGGTGTGAGGTGGTATCTCATTGTGGTTTTGATTTGTATTTCCCTGATGCCGAGTGATGTGGAGCACTTCATTTAAAAAGTGTTTTTATTCCTGGACAGGCATTTTGGCAGGTTGGAAAAAAAAAAAAAAGTCCTGCCAATGAGCATTGCCTCTCTCAATCTCTCTCTCTCTATATATATATCTGAATACAAATGTGAATGAACGACCTATCTATACTTATATTCATGTACACACACACACATACACACACACACACATATAAATAAGGATCTGGATTCAAATGTTTGAAGATACATTTCTAAATGGCTTACTGTCCAAGATATGGCTGATACAACTATGCAAGTAAACAAATAATGCACCAAGAAGGTTAGAAGGTCGAAATTGTAGGCAAATATGGGACCCATTATAGTGCCTCCCTCAGGAAAATGGTGAAGAAGATGAGATGAGCTAGCACGCCAAGTACACTTGCTCCTTCTGTGGCAAAACCAAGATGAAAAGACGAGCTCTAGGGATCTGGCATTGCGCAAACAATATAATGATAGAAAAATAGATTTTATCTTAAAATGTGTCCTGATATTAGACACAACATAACATATTAAGAAGTCAACATTTTTCTCACTTTGCAAAATGAGGTGTCTTTAAAGCTCACCTAAGTCACATGGGCATGATATCTATTCCTGTTCTCTCCTTTTAGAGACAGAAACAGATGCAGAGAAATCATATGACATCTTAAAGACTATATCAGTCTCCAGCTGTCTTATCCAATACTCAGTCTAATAACTGGAAGAATAGATGCTTAGAACCACTTCCCCCTCTCCCTCCTCTCTGTTTCATACCTCTCTCTCTACTGTTGAAGAGAGCAAGCAATGACTTGGGTTTTCTAATACTCTAACTCGAATCATTTGCTAAAATGATGTTATGGTTCATGGAATTGCCAAGTTAATTGGATTTTGACTCCACTTAAATTACTTTTAGGAGACCAATCTCTTGGTCAAAGAGAAAACAAGTAAGTAGTCTCCAGAACTACGACTCAGATATTTAAGTGACACCATAACACAGAATCAGCAGATTATTTGAAGATGACATGTTGATAATTGTCCCTTAATTTATTGATTATGGATGCATTGACCTTATGGGGAAATACAACAGATATGCCTGTGAAATGCATCCAAAACTCATGAGGCAAATAAAGCAATAAGAAGACAATGGCTGTGTCTATGTGTTGAAAAAAAATACCAGGCCCTAAAATGACAAATTTTAGCTAGCTGCCTTCACAAAAGAACGGACTGCTAGGTCTGTTCAGCGCCTTTGTGTACAGCAAATAGTCTTTCTCAAGAAAAAAATAAAAACAAAACCAAAAAACCCAGAAGCAGTTTAAATCTATAATTCTATATACATCAACTACCCTGATAAAAGGACCAGGATTTTTGGGGGCGCCTGGTTACGCGTCTTACTGTTGACCTCAGCTCGGGTCTTGATCTCAGGGTCATGAGTTTGGGCCCCATGTTGGGCTCCAGACTGGGCGTGGAGCCTTAACAGAAAAAAAAAAAAAAAAAAACCAGGACTTTTTATAAGCTTAGCATTTAAGAGAAATGGTGAGATGACAGTGTTTATTAGCAAGAATAATAAATTTCACAAGAATAGATGATCAAAAGTTGATATTAAAGAGCAGACTATTACTTCAGTTAGCCTTAAAAGAAGGACAGCATGAGAATAAAAATTAAGTACAGATGTGGAGAGTTTAATAGGCGATGTATAAAGTGCACTAAAAAAAGAAATGACAAGCGAGCAGGAAGACTGGCTGGGGAGCCGCTTTAATGGTCCCAGACCTGATGGGACCCACTGTAAGAGCCCAATAATCAGTCACAAGAGCTTTACAATAAAGTGTCAGAGTGCAGAGATGGAGAGCTGAAGGCAGGTAGAGAGAGGTTGTGGAGGCACAATTGCCAAGAATTGGAATCTAATCGGGCTCAGGAGGTGAGAGAGAGGGGAAAATATCAAAGATGACCAAGAATTTTACAACTTGAGAGAGATCAAGTCAAATGTTTGGGCCCTAAGAAAGCCCTCACTCAGAGTTCATCTGGTACAATCTAGTATCACAGAGGTAAAATGTAAGTCCCAGGGAGTTTAGGTAATCCACTCGAGGTCACACAGCCGTTAGTGACAGAGTTGGACAGAATTCCCAAAATGTTCATATACACTTATCAAAGGTGGGAGAAGTTATCGAGAGAAATAACCAGCTAGGGAGAGCACACTGGATAGCAAAAATAAAGGTGAAGATGGTAACAGCCATGATGAGAAACAATTTGACTTAGCCCATGGTCACAACTCACCCATCCGTGAAGGAAATCTACCGCCATAGGCTTCTTTCTGGAAGCAGTCTGATACTCGTCCTGTTATCATCCCCATTCACAGGTCTGAGGACGGAGACTTACAGAGGTTACATAACTTTCCCCAAACCATAAAGCTGGCACAAACCTAGCCCAGACACCCTGGCTCCACAAAGTACGTGTTCTGACCCACCTTGTGTCATCCTGATTGTGAAGGACCCCTGGGACATCCCAGTAGAGATAGCCAGCAAGTCGTTACAAAGTTGGTACAATGTTTGGGATGGGGATTCAGACTGAAGACATAAAGGCCCATGTGGGAGCCATGGGAGTATGAAAGTAGAGAAGAGAAGAGAAGGAAAAGGAAAGGAGCTGACAGTATGTTCATGATGTGGTTTGCATTTCAGAGCAGGAGAAGCAAGCAGACACGGAGGAAGGACAGTCACTAAGAAAGGAGAGGAAGCAAAGAGTAGCATAATGGAGACCTGCAGACTGAGGGGTTGTTTTTGTTTTAATTCTCATTATTGAAGCCTGTCCTTACTGAAGCTTGTCCTGGTACAAAAACATTTTCAGCTCAAGAGGGCTTGTTTATCCAGAAGTTCTATCTCTGCTACTGACCCTGTTTATGAAATTCTTAGATCTCTTTTTGGCCTGATCCTTGGATTCCAAATTTCCCCCAGCCTTTGGGTCAACTTCACCTCATCTTGTGGTGTCCTTCTAGCTACAATCCATGAGACCCATCAGCTCGGAAGGCTCCATCCAGTCCTGATCCTTGATATACCTGTCAGGGACTATTTAATTTCAAGAAACAGCAGTGATCCGAAGCAAGTTTAGCGAACAGGAATGTCCTTTCCTTAAGGGGTGTCCCATTACTCAAGGCAAGGAAAAGTGGCCAGGCCACAGAATGAGCTGGTACAGGAACATGACACAAAGGCATAAACAAACACACGTTCTCTTGTTCTCTCTCCCTGTCTCAGTCTCTCTCTCCTCATGGTTCAATCCCTTATCTAAGTTGTGAACCCTTTTACACCGTCCCTACTATTGCTTGGTCATCATGCCCTCTGGCCATGAGAGCCATCCAAGAAGACCCAGTCCATATGTTCTTACAATCTGGGGGACTACCCCAAACAAATACACTTTTCACTATAATGAATTCAATAAGATGGTCTCAAGTTTGCTTTTAAACCATTCCTGTGTGACTTCCGTCCTGAGCACTCCATGGAAAGTGCTCTCATTAACGTCACTAATGACTTTTGTCACTAAACCCAGTGGAATATTTTCAGTCCTCACCTTATGGGGCCTACCAGAAGCATGTAATTGTTGACCGAATCATCTTTCTCAAAAGTCTTACTTTTCATGGCTCAAAGGACAGTACACCCTCTGGGGATTACTCTTCCTCTCTTGGTCCCCTCAAACAAACACTGAGATTTGGGGTTCTCGAGTTTCAGTTCTCAGTTATTTCTTCTCATGGCAGACTTATCCATAGCGTTCTCATATAGACACTGATGATTCCGACTCAAGCCTGGACCCCTTCTATAAACCCAACAATTACATGCCATCCATCTCTTGACGTTTCCTTCTAAATGTCTCCCAGTCGTTGGTGTGCTGGAGCCGGGTGCCACTGGCTCATGAGAGCCCATTGTTAGCCTCTCTTCATAACTCCACATTCAGGGCCATCACGTTGCTAGGCTGAAATCCATCATGATGATAATTTTTACAGTATGGAAATTGGCAGATGCTACAAATTCAGGGGATTTTTTTCTTCTTCTTTTTGTAGAGCCAGTTGCTAATCACAAAACACCACTGTTAGGGCTTCATAAATTTAACAGTTCAGAACTGAGCCCACATTGTCCCTACTTCATCCAACTGTGTTCTCTTGCAGCAAACCTTATTTTTGTGGCTGTGGCCACCAGAAATCCAGTCCATTGTCAATCATGCAATCTCCTTTTCTGTATTCTTACCACCAATGCCTCTGCAGTTTCACCTCCTAAATATTTCTCAATTCTATCCATTTCTAGGCAGCCAAGGCCACTGTTCAAAATTCCTTCAAACTAGTGGTCTACTCAATGTTTTCCCAAAGTCCAAACTCTCACTCATCCACAAGATAGCCATTGTGTTTAAGAACACAATTCTGATCATGTCACTCTCTTTCATGATTTCCCATTGTTTTTTGGATAAAGATCAAACTCCTCACCATGCATTGAGGTCTTTCCTGGCTTGTCTCTGCCTTCCTCCCCTCATCTCACATCCAAAACCCCTTCTCTCTACACTCATCTTCCTTCACGTCATTACCTGCACTGTGTTCTGGCCATGCTCGGAGCCACACAAGAGGCCTTCTGCCTCTTTCTTCTCTTACCCTCAACCCATATCATAAACTCCTTATTCATCCTTCAAATCTCAGCTTGATGTTACTTCTTCAAGAAAACATCTTTGATCACTCAGATTCACTCTCACATCTTCATGACACACAGAGCAACTCATATCTCCCCGCTACTTTCCACACCAAAATATACCCAGGAAGGCAGGTAGCAGGTCCTTCTTGAACATTCTGTGATCAATGGCAAACACAGTAACTTACACATGTAATAAGGGCTTGGTAAATATTCAATGAATAAATATATTTTCAGTGAATGAAGACCACCTTTTCATTCTTCTGCTCACTTGTAGAGAATACTCCATCAAGTTCCCTGGGCCAGATTTTGAGAGGAGGCTAGGTGGCAGAGAGAGTTTCAGTGTAAACATTCCCTACATCTAAAACAAAAATGGTGTAAAAATAGCAGAACTATAACCACCAGAACCACTTGGAGACCCAGAAGAACAGGATTAAGTGGATCATTCAATTAATGGTTAATGGTAGATCTGACAACCGAAGTGCCAAAAATAACATTGAACTCCTCGCCAAAAACATGGTAACGGGAGTGAATAAGGAGCCACACCAGAACCACATTCAAATAACCAGAAATATTTCCATTTCTTACTCCTATAAGACTCCTCAGAAAGGAAAAAAAAAAAAACTCAAAAGAGAATGTCACGGGGCAATTCTAGGAAAAAATGTCCACCTTCAGATCCAGATGAGTACTCTTTAAAATACTCCCCAGACTCATTCTGGAAATGTAAAATTCAGAGACATTCTGGAAGGATTTGACAGGGTAACTCGGAGTGTGAGCTATCTCAGTACCTGTGGAGAGGAGCAGCACCCCTCCCCGACTGCTGATACTTCTCTCCAGAATTTGCTAGAATCCAATCTAACCCATCATTGTCAGTGATTTGGAATGTACAAAGGAAATAATACTAATACTGGTAACACCAACCATCATAACTTCTATTTTTCCTCATAGACAGGAACCATTCTAACTATTTTTACATCCAACTGCACATTTCATCCTCACAGTAGCCTAGTGACACATACTACTATTATTCTGATTTTACAGACGAGTAAATATGCATAAAGAGGTTGTCATTGACTCAAGGTCACTCAGTTTCCCAAGGTTGCACCATTCCAGATGAAGCCAAAATCTAAACCCAGGCACGCCAGCTGCAGAGCCCAGACTTTTGGTCCCTGCACTATGGGACCTCATCTCTGTGAGAAGCTACCTAGAATCAAATGGAGGCTTACTTGATCAGCCTGTACATTTACAAACGTAAGGAAGAAAGCGAGGATACTGCAGTCCTACAACTGTTGTGTTATAAACTGGCATGGAGGGATCTGTATAGTCTATTCGGTTGAATGCTATCATTGCCCCTATCATTCCCTTCTCTCCCCAAGCTCCATCCTCCACCCCCTACCCCTGATGTTAGAGTCTCCTGTTCAAGTGGATGGAAACCCAATGCTCAGACATACAGAAAAATACGGATGCACTACCCAGTGGATGCTTGGACGGAAATGGCAGGAGAATGGGAATAACTGATGCCATGGCCAGCCAAGGAGTTCCTCTCCTGACATCTCATGGCAGGACAAGGCAAGTGTAGCCAGTGGTTGGCAGCCCCTCCCTTCCCGTACCTGAATCATTTCAGGAGTGAACTACGCATATGGTTAAAATATCCGTTAAGGGGTGAAATGGCATGATCTTATGGGAGTCTGAAAGGTCTCTCCTTTCCTTATGCATTTTAAAGTCGAGCTGGCTGTCTTTGGAGTCGTCTCTTTTGCAGGCCAAAATGTTTATGTGTTTTGAAGAAAATGATGTGTGTTACACTTTGTAGTTGTGCAAAACATTTAAAAGCATAAGATAGAGTCTTTCAAAGATGTAACTACAATGGGAATGCCTGGAAAGGAGAAGCAGCAGAAATGGCTAGTGGAGGCAGGCTCCAAAGCTTTGAGCATGATGTTCTGTCTGAAGGAGGATCAGAAGAACTCGGTGGAGTTAACAGAAAATATATATTTCAAGAAGCAGCAACATGTAAGACGCCAAGATCTACACCAATACTTAGGTACACTCCCTGCTGACTCTCTTTTCAAATGCATTTCTTGTGAGAGCTAAAAGGTTGGCAAAGGTGAACGTCACTTTCAGGTCCACGTGCGTGAGAACTGCCCACACCTGTGAGCCTCGGTGCCTCATCAGGTGTGTGTGTGGACGGAATGTTCCAGAAGACCCACTGGTCTCGGAATCACATCCATGACGCAGTTCCACATTTTCAGGATGAAGGCCACGGTCCTTCCCAAGGAAACTTCCAGTCAGAAATCCGGCAAAGGAGCAGGTTTTCTCATCTTCTGATTCAGTGAGAAGAATGTGCCCACCCACCGTTCTGCTTTAAGGTACAAGCCAGTGACTTCGGAAGGCCGAGGCCTCCAGGTCACAGCTCGTCCTGGAATGTTACAGTGTCCCATTTCACACGTTCCTCATTTTTGAAGCAAAACTTCCAGCACCCCCCGTCTCAGCCCCCTGCTCGCAGGAAGAGGATGGCCTTCCTCTTCATTTGGTCCGCTTGCCTTGGGGAAGACAGACGCAGACAGGGTCCCGCTCTCACTCCCGCGTCTCCTCTGCCTACCTCCCTTCTCTGCCTTCGGCTTTGTCAGTTCCTTTCTCTCTGCGCTGCATCTCTTTTAGTTCCAAAAATAGATCATTCAATTTAGGAAGAACAATTAACTGGGATGGAAAAAAAAATCGGAAGTATGGGGAGCCATTTCAGCTTCTCTGTCAGACGTGAGGTAATTGCTGGGGAATTCTGCCCCTTTCCTCCATGTGAGCTTCAGGAAATTCATGGACTCAGGAAGGCCAGACTCAGTTTCTCCAGTTCCATGGCCCTGCCCTGGGAGCTGCAAACATCCCAGAACAGTGACACAAAGAATAGCTCCACCTTGTGTTTGCCCCCCAAGAGGTCTGGGATGGCTTGTGTGATTTCGTACCAGCGGATACGAATTATATTCCAATGCTCTGACCTGTCCCCGGGAAACGAGTCTCTCGGGAGAGCATTCTAATGGCTCCAGGAGAATTTTCACTCAAGACTGCAGTCACCTGGGGAGGAAGATTCTTGAAGTGTGATCTTTAGAAACCCCTGAATCAGAATCATGTGGGATCTTTGTTAAAAAGGCAGATTCTGGGCCCAGTTCTCAGAAAGAATATCCTGGTGATGCTGATATGCACTAATGTTTGAGAAGTACTAACAGGGATTCTTCATAAAGACAAAGCCAAGTTTAAAACGTTAAAGGGCCTCTAGAGTAGTGGTTCTCCACCGAGATAATTCTACCTTCGAGAGTGTCCCACCTCCAGGTACAGGGTGCTACTGGCATCTGGAAGGTAGACCAGGGACGGTGCAAAGTGTCCTCCAACGTACAAGACAGCCATCCACAACAAAGCATTACCCAGCCCAAAATGCCAGTGGTGCTGACAATGAGCAACCCTGCTAGAGACAGATGGGTCATTTCTGATCCCAAAGTGGAATTCCCAATCACTATACCAAAAATCTGAGGGTTGTTTAATGCCTAGACGAAAGTTTTTCTTCTCTTCTCTTTTTTCAAGATTTTTAAAATTTATTTATTTGACAAAGAGAGAGAGAGAGAGAACAAGCAGGGGGAGAGGGACAGGGAGAAGCAGGCTCCCCACTGAGCAAGGAGCGGGATATGGGGTTCAGTCCCAGGACCCTAGGATCATGACCTGAGCCAAAGGCAGATGCTTAACCCACTGAGCCACCCAGGTGCCCCCAGACAAGTATTTTTCAAACTGTAAATCGTTAAATCAGTTTGGTGTTTGTTTATGGCCAGCATTTTTTTTTTCTTTAATGGAATGAGATGGAAGAAAATAGAAGAGAGTCAGATATATCAGAGTGTATCACACACAGTAAAGGTATTATTTCATGAAATTTTATTTTGGTTGCATACACGACTTAGTTACTGTGTAACACGTAAAAGAGGATGTAAAATTCTTTCCTCTTTTATATATCTTTACTATTAAATATATTACATTTCCATGAAAACTTACAAACCTCAAATGTGTGACCTAATGAATTGTTACATTTGGGTTGGGGTTTTTTTGTCTGTTTTAGATTTTTTTATTTATTTGAAGAGGGGAGGGGCAGAAAAAGAGGGAAAAAGAGTCTTAAGCAGACTGCACTGAGCACAGAAGCTGATGTGGGTCTCGATCTCACAACCCTGAGACCAGGACCTGAGCAGAAACCAAGCCCTGGACCCTTAACAGAGAGCACCACGCAGGCGCCCCTGAATTATATGGAGTCAACACCGTGTGACCATCACCCAGGACAAGAAATAGGATTCAGGAGCCCAAAGCCCTTATGTACCCCCTTCACATCATAACTCCCTTTCTCTCCACTAAAGATAACAATTATCCTTACTTTTATGGTCACCACATCTTCTCATTTTTCTTGTAATTTTTAAGTGAATACTCTAGTATATTTAAGATTTTCAGTTTGAACTTCTTACAAATGGCATTCTGTATATCTGATCCCTCTCATCAACTTTATCCTTAGGAGTCTGCCATGGTGTTGTACACAGCAGTAGTGCATGAATTTTTATGATCATATAACATTCCAACCAATGTGTGCAAATACCGATATATGTGCCCATTCTATTGTCTGGACATTTGGATAGTTTTCAGTGTGGGGCTCTGCTGTAGAGGCAGATATGAACATTCTCGTACATCTGCCAATACACATATGCATACGTTATGTTAAGTATATATGTAAAATTGCCAGATCTTAAGGTGCGTGCACTTTAGTGAATGATGCTTTCCAAAGTATGTGTATTAACTGACATCCCCACCAAGAAAGGATGAGGGTTCCAATTTCCCCATATCCTTGGTGCACTTGGTGCTGTGTGTATTTTAAATTACAGACATTCTAGAAGCAGTACCATATTGCAGTTTTACTTTTCTAGTCCCCAATTAGTAATAAGATTGAGCATATTTTCATGTGTACTAACCATTTAGATATTCTATTTGGTGACATGTCAGTTTAAGTTTCTTGGCCATTTTTATGCTGGATAGTCTGCTCTTTTTCATTTTTTTGTAGGGGTTTTTAAAATATTTTCTTAAAGTAGCTTTTTTTAAAAAAGATCTTATTATTTATTTGACAGAGAGAGAGATCACAAGTAGGCAGAGAGGCAGGCAGAGAGAGAAGGGGAAGCTTCCGCTGAGCAGAGAGCCCAATGCGGGGCTCGATCCCAGGACCCTGAGATCAGGACCTGAGCCGAAGGCAGAGGCTTAACCCACTGAGCCACCCAGGCACCCCTTAAAATAGCTTTTATGTGTTGCAAATATCTTCTCCCATTGAATACTTTGCCTTTTTAATATCTTAACATTTCTTAGATAAATAGAACTTCTTAATTTTAATACAGTCAAACTGAACCATGTCTTCCTTTGTGATTAGCCCTTGTAACCAGTTTTGTTTGTTTTTAATTTTCTGTTTTGTTTGCTTTGTTTTTAATTTTGTTAGTTAACATACAGTGCAACATTGGTTTCTGGAACAGATTCTGTAACCTGTTTAAAGTAGCTTTCCCTACACTCTGTGTAGGAAGGTTATGTTTCTATTTCATCTTCTAGTAACTTCATTGCTTTGCTTTCCACATTTAGGAGCGCAGTCTACCTGGAATAATTGTCGTGAGCAGTAGATTTTCATGACTTTCCCGTATGAATAGGTTACAAACGCAAAGGATAATCCTTTCACTAGCCTTCTGGGGAGCCAACTCTCATAAACTGGAATTTCACATCTACTTGCCCAGGTGCACTGTTTCATCTATTTTTTTGTGTGGTTGTCCTTGCAATACTACTATATTGTATAAATTAGTTTAACCAATTTGATGTAAGGTAAAGCAAATCCCCCTTTCTCTTCGAGATTGTTTTGTCTCATTGGTCCTTTGTATATCCAGGTAGACATTGGAATCAGGTCTTGCAGTTCCTCGAAATATCCTATTGGGATTGTGCCGATAGTCTAGATCAGAAAAGAAGGAACGGACCTCTCCAGGTGTTAGATCTTCCACTCGGAAAGCATGGTATGCGTCCCTACGACCATCTTTCTAAATGTCCATTAACTAGGATTTAAAATGTTCTGTATAGGGATCTCAGACATATTTGGTTAGACTCGCTAATTAGTTTTTTGTATCTGGTGATATCGAAATGATTTTCGATTATATCAAAATATTAAAACTTAAAATATTATACATGGTAACTTTTAAAATATTTTAGTTTCTGTTTACAAGTGATTGTGGAAATATATTCGATTTTTGTTCTTTGAGCTACTACCTGCCAAATTCACCTATCAATTCTAATAATTTATCTGCGAATTCTTTGGCAATTACTATATATACATACCACTTATAAACAATGACAGGTTGATTTTTTTCATCCAATATTCACCCTTTTTTTTTCTTTTCTCATGCCACTGGATAGAACTTAAAGCAAAAAGCAGAATATAAGTCTGGATACTAGGATCTATGTCTTGTTCCTGATCTCAAGTGAAAATTTTAAACACTTGCCATTAAGAATCATGTTTGTGGGGGAAAGAAAAAGAATCGTGTTATTTGTAAGTTTTTTCTTTCTTTTATTTTATTTAAATTCAATTAGCCAACACATAGTACATCATTAGTTATTTGTAAGTTTTTACAGACAATTTTGACCAGATTAAGAATACTCTCTTGGGGGGTGCCTGGGTGGCTCCGTGGGTTGAAGCCTCTGCCTTTGGCTCGGATCATGATTCGGGGGTCCTGGGATCGAGCCCCACATGGGGCTCTCTGCTCCTCTGCGAGCCTGCTTCCCCCTCTCTCCCTGCCTGCCTCTCTGCCTATTTGTGATCTCTGACTGTCAAATAAATAAATAAATAAATAAATAAATGAAAAAGAATACTCTCTTGGCATTCCTAGTTTATAAACACTTTGTACCAGGAATGCATGTTGGCTTCTATTATGTGCCTTTACTATACCTATTCAGTACTCATTTTTCTCCTTTATATCAAACTATATTAATATTTGAATATTATATGAATCTTGCAGTAGTGAAATAAACTCAACTCATTCATAATGTGTACCCTTTTAACCCAATGAAGGATTTGATTTGTTAACAGTAAAGTTGTTGAGGATTTTTACATCTACACTGATAAAAGAGGCAGGCCTATCTATTTTATTTCACATAATACCTTTGTAGATTATTGATACCAAGGTTATAGTGGCTATAAAATGTTCCATTTCTATTTTCTAATTCGGTGGAAGAGTATGTAGGAGACTGGTGTTCTTTGTTTTTTAAATGTTATGCAGAAACACAATAGGAAAAATTCTGAACTTGAAACGTGTTTTGTGGAAAAGTGCTTAATTACAGATTCAAATTTTTTGACAGTTACAGAAGCTGGCACATTCTCAGTTTCACTCTGTGGCCACTTTAGTAAATTTGATTTACTAAAAATTTGTTACTTCATTATTGGCAAATTTATTCATAAGATCCCCTTACCATTTTAGTTGCTACAGAATCTGTATTGATAGCATGTTTTACAATCCTACACAGCGATTATTTGTAACTTCTTCCTTTTCTTTTGATCAGTCTTGCTAGAAATTCATCCATTTTATTAGGCTTTATAAAATCTGATCTATCAATTGCTAAGAGAAGTGTGTTAAAAATCCCTACCCAAGATTGTACATTTCTCCTTGTAGTTTTAAAAATATTTGTTTTTATAGTTTGAGATTGTTTTATTACACACATACAAATCTAGAACTATCTATTTGGGAAAAAATTAAGTTGGATCCGTATCTCAAATACATATCAGGATAACAAACCAAAAAAAAAAAAAAATGCTTTAAGAGAAAATGGGAGCAATGCTTTCCAATCTGCTTATGAGAGCCTTTTAGACTCTTCTAAAATCCCTAGTAACTCCTAAAATAAAATATTGATAAATGTGACTATGTAAAACTTTTATGTATGGCCAAAAAATACCACAAGTAAAACCAAAAGACAAATGAAAAACTGGAAAAAGTATTTGCAAATTAGATCACAAAGGATTAATTTCTCAAAATATAAAAACCTCCCACAAATCAATAGCAATCTAAAATAAAATGAGCAAAGGGTATTAAGGAATTCAACTAAAAAGAAATACAAATGGCTTAAACCCAAGCTATAATACTCAGCTCATTCATTATATGAAAACTACAAATTAAGTTTACACTAAGATACCATTTTTTGACCCATCAGTTTGGCCAAGATTGTAAAGATTTATGTCATTGAGGTAGTAAGAGGGGGAGGAAAATAGAAATTCTCAAACACTGATGGTGAAATTAAAAATTGATATAACTTCCATGGAAGGCAATAGATGATGGCAGTATCTATCCATATTAAAATTAGCTTTTTGACCCAGTAATTCCAAATTTAGAAAATCATTCCACCAAAAAAAGTACATATGCAAAACGTAGGTTTAAAAACGATTCAACTTTTGTCTGTTATGAGAAAATTATACAACTCAAATATCTACCAATAGGTGACCACTTAAACTAGTTATGGTTTACCCTGATAATGAAACATTATGTAGCCATTAAAAAATGAGGCAATACTGGGGTGCCTGGTTGGCTCAGTCGGGAGAGTGTGGGACTCGTGATCTCAGGGTCGTGAGTTCAGGCCCCAGGCTGGGTGTAAAGCTTATGTTAAAATAAGTATAAATATAAATACGAAGCAGTACTATTTACTGATATAAAATAATCTTAAACATATATAGGTAAATAAAATGAACAGAGTTCAGAACAATATGTATGCTATGCTACTAATGCATAAAAAGAGGTAAAATATATATATAGATACACATACTTTGCTAGTGTCTTAATATATATATCTATGTTAGAATGAATACCCAAGAATATAAAAATAGCTTCTACTCTGGCCAGGCTCTCAGCTGCTCTCAAAATTTTCTGTCAGGCTCACCTACCTTGCCTAGTCTCGTGTTCCCCTGGGGAAACAGAACAAGGAAGGGTCAAGACCAAAGGAAATTGGGGGAATATTATGTATACATCTTTCTTAGCAATGAGCGGTTAGAGGTTGCATTTGCGACGTTCCATGCCCTAAAGTCAAATCAGTAGCAAAATATGGACCAAAAATACAATTGATATAAATATGAATCTTTACACATTGTATAGTTCACTAAACCCAGTGGCTTTAAAACTTTTCTGAATATGACTGGCGGTAAGAAGTACACTGGTATAAATGTGCAAAAACACACACACGCACACACAAACCCGCTCCACAAGAGTGTCATCTAAAGAAATTAACCCTTACTCCAACATTCCTATTTAATTTTATATTTTTTGTATTCCCAACACGTGGTGGTTTCTACTCCACAATGCACAGCATCCAGAAATTTGAAAAAATACTAAAATAACAATTAAGTGTGGGAATGTGGAGGGTGTAGCCTGGAAATCACCTTAACCTCACCATGACGTCCATGGGCACAAACTTTGCAGAAACCCCCAAGAAACACACGTCTTGTTTAGAAACCTATGCTTGCTGTGCACACTCAGCTTTGGGACCAGCTCCCAAACTGCCCTTCCACCCCTCACAAGACTGCCCTCTCGTAGCCCACGTATGTAGAAATTCCAAAGACACCACTGAATTCAGGTGAAAATGAAGCTCTTTTAGGGAGCTGGGACCCAACTGCAATGGGGGGCAAGGGGGTCCCCACACCACACCACACAAGTCTGGGAAGCCAGCAAGCAATGTGTCTGAGAATCAAACTTAATTCTGACACTCTCTACCCAGACAGAGCGTCAGATCCACCCTCGCCACGGCTGGGGGGCTCAGGCCCGCAAGATCCCCACCACCTACCCCACGAGCGGCTCAAAAGCCACAGCAGAGCCTACAACCTGGGCTCCCAACCCGCTGCCCAGCAACTAGAGGTTCCAGCCGCCTCCTTAGCTCCTTTCCGTTTGCTAGAGCGGATCTCAAAGTCAGAGAAACGCTGACTTTTTCCAGTAAAGGGTCTGCTGGAGGATAAGAATCACCACGCAGAGAGGGCGCGGAGTTTCCAGACTTTTCCAGCCGCCACTTCCCGTGAACGTCCGTGCATCTACCCACCCAGCTCTCCCAGCACAGGGAGGCTTTGGTGCCTAGTCAATGACCATTGTCAATGCCAAGTCACTGGCCATTGCCTGATTCAGCCTCCTGCACCTCTCCCCTCCTGGGAGGACAGGCCAGAAGGTCGGGAGATTGCAAGGTCAGAGATCAGACTGAAAGTTCCAACCCTCTAATTACTTGGTGGGTCCTTTTGGCAACCAGTCCCCCAACCTTAGATGGGGTCCAAGTCATTTACATGTGTAAAACAAAAGACACCTTCATCACTCTCAAATCAGAAAATTCCAAAGATTTGGAGAGCGAGGTGCCTGGGAACTGCGGATGGATGAAAACACAATACAAATATGAGAACAAGGAATAAGTTATTTAAATAAACAATTGAAAGGAATTGAGAACGTGCAACGTGGTTTTTCCCATCATTGTCTTCAAAAACCATACTAAGACCACCCTATGGGGACCGTGAGAGGAAAGGCTGTGAGCAAAGAATGGCAAAAAGAACTTTTTCAACCTACGGAGGAGAGAAACACCTGAATCTGTGCTCTTACCCAGGCTTCTGGGTTCTCCCATCGGTTGAAGGTGCTTAGATGTTGAGGAGTAGGATCAACACAGGCCCACAAAAGGCAAGTGGATTTTCATTTCAGTACAGAAGCGGGAAAAGGCTCAGGGAGGAGAGGTTACTACTGACTTCTGAGTTAGGTACTTCTTATTCAGAAGGTGAGGTTCAAAGTACGGTTAAAATTCTCTGGAAAGGGGCGCCTGGGTGGCTCAGTGGGTTAAGCCTCTTCTTTCGGCTCAGGTCATGATCTCAGGGTCCTGGGATCGAGCCCTGGATCGGGCTCTCTGCTCGGCAGGGAGCCTGCCCCCCCCCGCCCGCCTCTCTGCCTACTTGTGATCTCTCTCTGTCAAATAAATAAATTAAATATTTTTTTAAAAAAAAGTAAAATTCTCTGGAAGGAGATGCTGTAGTCTGTAGAGCTCTGTGGTTGGTAGAGTGGCCACTGGCCACGTGTGGCTACTTAACTTTAAGTAAAACGTGAAGCCCCGTGACTCGGTTTTGCTAGTCACATTCCACGTCCCAGTAGCTTCTCTCCTGGGCAGCATGAAAGGACACTTTCATCGTCACAGAAAGTGTCACAGGGCAGTGAGGCTTCAGAGCCATCTTCAAGACAACAGACACAGGTGACACGTTCCAGCCTACCGCAGCAGAACATGAGGGCCTGTGGACGCGGGCACCAGCTACAGGGAAAATGAGAGTGCGTTCCTTTTCTGGAAAAAAAAAAAAAAAAAAGGAAAATTCAGAGAAGTTCTGCATACCAAATGAGAAGACCTCAGCTTCCTTTTTCTACTTTACTTTCAGAATGCTGACATAAAACTTGTATCCCCCAGATAAAACTTGAAGAATTATTCTCTGGAAAGAAAAATGGATTCGCTTTTAGCTCAGGGGGGAAATATCAGGTTTTGAGAGTTCCCAACAAAAGAGCTAAAGAATAGGACTGATCATCTTCTGAAACCCACCAGTCAGTGAGCCAACCCCACGTAGATTTCAGTCAACCATTAGTGCTTTGCTCATAAATGCAGACAGGGAGACGGAGGCCCCCAGTCCCAAGTAGCACACGGTAGAGACCAAAGCAAACAAACAGAAAAGGGAAATTTGGAGAAAAAGATCATTCATAGACCATTAAAAAACTTTAAAATAAGTATTATACTCAATATCTTCATGGAGATAGAAGGAGGTAATTTACAAGGTGGAGGAAAATCCTGCCATAAAAATGTAATAGATAACAAGAAAGAATTCTTAGGAATTCAAAACACAATAGAAAGAAAGGGTCGATTAGAAAGCTTGGGAAAGTTAAAGAAATCTCCCTAAAAAGCAAAGCCAACAAATAAATGAATAAGTGAAGATTAATTAATTTGAATTAATTAAATGAATAAGTGGAGATTAATTAATTAATTAATTAGGAAGAAAATTGCAGCAAGGGGCGGGGGAGAGGTGGATTTCAGGCTCAACCACAAGGTAAAACACCAAAAAAATAAAAGTTTCATAAAGAGAATAGATGGGAAGAAATCATCAAAGATGTTGAAAGTCTGTGTCTTTTTCGGACACTAAGTACTGGCCCCCAAAGTGGGGGGAAGGAGAAGAGGGTTTCCAAATCCAATTCTCTCTACTCCAGTCCAGGGTCCTACAGTTCAGTTTCAATTCTAACACTATTTACCTTGAGTTAGTGTCAGATCCCAAAAGTTAGGGGCTCAGTCTAACGAACTATTTGCCACTTGAGACGCCAATAACAAGTCACAGGTGGTCACCTGTGCTTCTGACAGACTGGTTATAAACCAGTGTTCCCATGATGCAATCCTTGGGTCTGATTAACTTGCTAGAACGGCTCACAGAACTCAGGAAACAGTTTACCTACTAGATTGCCAGCGTATTATAAAAGGATACAACCTGCAAAAACTAGGGAAGAGATGACAAGGTATGTTGGAAGGGTGCAGGGATTCCACGCTCTTTTCGGGAGCATCACCCTCCCAACACCTCCACACACTCAGAGCCAGAAGGTACTTCAAACCCTTCTGGCTGGGGTTTCTAGAGAGACTTCGTTATGCCCCCTTGACTGATTAAATCCTTGGCCATTGGCAGGTAAACCAATCCCCAGCCCCCTCTTCCCTCCTCAAAAGTAGAAGGTGGGGCGGAAAGTTTCAACCCTCAAATCCAAAGGTGGTTTCCCTGGCAACCAGCTCCCTTCCTGAGGGGCGGTCCCAAAGTTGCCTCATTAACATAAATTCAGGCGTGGTTAATACAGCCTTGTTAGGAATAACAAGCCTCTTCTTTCACCCTCCCCCACCCGCTTCACCTTTATCACACTGATCACTTTGGGAGCTTCGTGCCTGGAAGGAGACCAAAAAGGCACACTTTTCTTATTACAAATCACAATTTCGCAGAAATAATATAGGAGAAATTCCCAGAACCGAAGGATGTAAGATTCCAGGTTCCAAGGACCTAGTGAACGCCCGGGGCCATGAATGGATAACAGTATGATAGGAAATTAATACGTAAAGTCTTAATTGAAAAAAAACCAGTGATTTAAGTATAGGTATGCTACTTAGAAATATGAAACTACAAAAAAACACCAGAAGGAACAGCTAACATTACTGATTATTGCTGCTTCTGGGAAGTGGGATTCTGGTGAAAAGGGAAAGAGGACTAATGCTGGGAGTTAAAAGCCTTGAAATATAATTTGACAATTAAAGCTACATATATATTACTTTAAATTTTTAAGAAGAAAAATTAGGGCACCTGGGTGGCTCAGTCAGTTAAGTATCTGCCTTCAGCTTAGGTCATGATCCCAAAGTCCTGGGATCGAGTCCTGCATCAGACTCCCCGCTCTGTGGGGAGCCTGCTTCTTTACAACTCCAAAGATATGTTTGAGTTCAGATGCAAGAATTACTTTGCCAGTTTGGTGGCAGACTCTTTAATAACATATATCTCAGTGAACTCTAGATATAGACCAATTTTAATAACCCTAATAAGTTGCAAGAGCCCATTACTAGTAAGCTGCCCTGAATTGTTTCTAGAGATGTTCATGTATGGAATTGTATATTATTCTCCTGTAAGAACTTGGGAAGTATCCTGCCTTTTTAGATCACTCCTTGGATGATCAGAAAAACTCTGGAGCACAATCTTGACCCATGATTCATAATTTGAATATGTGGTACCTTTTTCTAATTATCTCAGATTTTTCAGGAATTCTGATTGTTTATCCATTCATTAAACATATACTAAAATATATTATACGGCAGACATTTTGCTAGATGCTAAAGATAATAGAGATTGGAGTCTAATAACATGACCAGTGTCCCAGAGAGTCTAGTGAATCTAGGCTTGAGTTAATTTCTCCAGGTGGCTGCAGATATCTGAGGCATTTCCAAATTGTGATTCAAAAGTCATGAAACCTGGAAGGGTTCAAAGTGCCCCACCATTTGGAACTTTAAACATATACAGTTCGTGGGGCACCTGGGTGGCTCAGTTGGCTAAGGGTCTGACTTCCGCTCAGGTCATGATCTCGGGGGTCCTGGAAGGGGTCCTCACATCAGGGAGTCTGCTTCTCCCTCTCCATCTGCCCCTCCCCCCATTCCTTCTCTCTCTTCTTTCAAATAAGTAAAATATTTTAATTTTTTTTTTTTAAATATGCAGTTCCTCAGCATAAAGGGACCTGTGGGAGATCCTTCTAGTTATCTGCTCAGAGGCATTCCCACCACAAGGGAATTTTTTTCTGGCTAAGAGAACCCTGACTTTGGGGTCAAATGTACCAGTGCCAGGAGATGGGACCTAATTTGTCAGCCAATGTGACAATCGTGTTTCAGACTTTTAGGGCTTCCCCTGCTATCACATGACCAGTTTTGACCAATACTATTAAGTGAAGCCCATTGGGGAAGTTTCTGGGAAAGTTAGTAGCTTACCAATAAAGGAAGACAGAACTGCTGATTCCTCCTTTCCTTCTGCCTTAACATGGATGAGTTCTAGCAGCTGTCCTGTTACCAAGATAATAGCCAAAATGCAAGGATGAGTAGATCAGAAATACAAAAGGGTCTTGATTTTTAAGGACATGAGTGAGCATCTGACACAAAGGTAGCAACTGTTCTAGTTAGTTTGGTTGTTGCATAAGTACTAAAATCTGTTTCTACCCACAGAACATTTCTGACACCCAGTGTGTGAGGGTCTTTTTTTTTCCCCCCTCACCAACCAATTCTCTGACACCAGCTGGGTGTCCCACAGCTTAATTCAACTCTGACACTATCTACCTGGAGTTAGTATCAGATCCCACAAGTGAAGGGTTCAGTCTCACAAGACAGTCTTCTCTCCATGCAGACTCCAGTCACAGTTCCAGGCCTCCCGTACTTATGGCTGACCAGCTGTAAATCAGGGATTCCCACAACTCTCTCCTCAGATTTGATAACTTGCCAGAATGGCTCTCAGAACTCATGAAGACATTTTGCTTCATAAAGGATATGACTCAAGAACGACAAAATAGTAGAGATGTATAAGGCAAGCTATTGGGGGAAGGAGTACTCAGAATTTCCATGCCCTCTCCAGGCGCACCACCCTCCCAGCATCAACATGTGTTCACCTACCTGGAAGTTCTTTGAACCCCATCTTTCAGGGTTTTAATGAGAGTTCCATTAGGTAGGCATGATTGACCATTAGCGACAAATCATTGGCCATTGGTGATTAGTCCAATTTCTAGCTTTTCTCCCCTCTGCAAGGTCAGGAGTGGGGCTGAGAGTTCCAACCCTTTAATAATGCTTGGTCTTTCTGGCAACCACCTCCCTTCTTGAATCTATCTGGGGACCCTGAGCCACTAGTCATCTCATTAACATACAAATAGATACTCTTGGCTCTGGAGATTCTGACGTTCTTGGGAGATCTTGTCACAAACTGGGGTTGGGGGGTGAGTTCATGGAGGCCACCAAGACCAAATATTATAATGAAGATATTATCATCACTCTATCACTCAGAAATACAAAGGTTCCAAGACCTCTGTGCCAGGAAATTGGGCCAAAGATCAAATACATATTTTTATTCTATCATAATATCACAGTAAGAAAGATTAAACCCCTATTTATTTAAGGCACTCTTACTGGATTTTGTCTCACTTGCCTTCTAATTGAAACAAGATGTAAATCTCTTGTTTTATGAATGGAGAAATCCAAGCAAAGATAAATTAAGCAGTGTAACAATGTAGCCAGTGTCAGCACACCTTGCTGCTGGCAGGAACGAGAACAGAATCAAATAGGAATGTGCCAAATTTTAACATGAAGGAAAACTGGGCTGAAAAATTCCTTCAGTTGTGTCTCTTTGGTCCTTATATTTTCTTAGTAGTCCATTTGATATTCGACTATTATAATTTCTTGAAGAAAAATGAAGCTTCCTCATGGACAGAATCTCATCAAACTGTGTAGTTAGTAGGATCTTTCAATCATTCACTTTCCCCTTCTTGACTCTATCCATATGTATTTATATCTCATTTTTTACCTATTAGTTTTTAAAACTTGCCTTGACAATTTATTACCCATTCATTAAGGGTCATAGGCATAATAGATTATCATTCATAATAACCTTCAAGGTTCTTCAAGGTTGGTATCATAATATTTGTTTTATAGAAGAAACTGAGGTTCAAGGATACAGTGTATGGGATTATGCTCCCAAAAAGATTTGTTGAAGTCCTTACCCTCAGCACCTGTGAATGTGACTTTTTTGGGAGTAGAGCCTTTACATATAGAATCATGTTAAGATAAAGTCGTGCTTGGTTAAGGCAGACCCTAAATCTAGTGCCTAATATCCTAAATCTGGTGGCTAGAGGGAGATTTAGAAACACAAAGATCCACACCAAGTGGAGATGGTCATGTGAAAAGGGAGGTAGAAATTGGAGGGTTGTAGCTCTAAGTCAAGGAATGCCAAGCATTGCCAGCAGCCTCCAGAAACTAGAGTCAAAGAAGGCTCTTCCCTGATCCTTCAGAAGGAGCATAGATGTGCTGACACCTCAGTTTTGCATGCTTGCCCTCCAGAACTCAGAGAATAAATGTCTGCTGTTTGAAGCCACTTGGTTTGTGTTAATTTGTTAGGCAGTCCTGGGAAATTAATAAAAAGGGTTAAATAATTTTATCTGTATCACACAACTGGAAAGTAGTGGAGCCCACCTGAAAACATGTCATTCAGCTTGGGCGTGGAGTGGATCTGTTTAACCTACATGTACTCAGTTGGGGAGCTATAGGAAAGCCAAAGTGCTCCGAATTTTTCATTTGTCCCACAAGCCTTTAAGTTCTGCTACACTTTTAAAAATACTAAGAAGAGCTTTCGTGGAGTTCACAACCTGTTACACAGTTCCTAAAAAGCAGCCTAAGATATCATTATTCCCTATTCTGTTTGCCTTAATATCTCTAGAAAACTATTGTTTTGGATTATAGCCCTTCTTTTTTTAGTCCTCATTTTCTTTCAGTGGTTTGCAATGATCATTCCCATTTCTTGGCTTAAAATGCTTCTGTTAAGGGGCACCTGGGTGGTGTAGTCGGTTGGGCATCCAACTCTTGGTTTCTGCTCAGGTCATGATCTCAGGGTCCTGGGATGGAGCTCTAGTCTCAGCAGGGAGTCTGCTGGAGACTCTCTCTCTCTCTCTCTCTCTGCCCCTACCCCAACCCTCCCCCCAATCTGCCTCTCTCTTAAAAAAAAAAGAGAGAGAAAAGCTTCTATTAAGAAGTTAGTTATCAGACTTATTGTTCAAAGTAATGTTTGTCTTTTCCCAGACTGCTCTTGAGATTGTTTCTTTTCATTGATTTTTTTTTCGCAGTTATATCATCATGTGTCTATGTGTGGTTTTCCTTTAATTTCTCCTGTTGGAATCCATAACTATTCTTTAATGTTTGGCTTGATATCTTTCATCAGCTTTGGAAAAGTTCAGCCAGCCTCTTTTCAATTACTACGTTTGACCACATTCCTCTCTCCTCTTATCCTCGGGCTCCAATTATACGTATATTGGGCCTTGTGACTGTGCTCGCTTTATTTCATAGGAGCTTCACCACTATTTTCCTCTTCTTTAGTCTGCGTGTTTGGTCTGTATCTGTTTTCCTAGCCTCTCTCAATGCTTCATCGTCCGCCCTTCAGCTGTGTCTTTTTCGCCTGTTAGTGGCTATAGTGCCTTCTTCATTTTTGTTGTTAGATTGTTTAATCCTAGGATTTTTCTGTTCATAGATAACAATTTTCCTCTAAAATTCTCCATATGTTTTTCCTATTTTTCTTGAACTTAGACATCACAGATATTTTAAAATCCCTGTGTATAAATCTTAATATCTGGATCTCCTGTGTGGATCTGATATGTGCCAATTTTTTTTCTGAGCTTTTGTCCATTTGGCCTTGTACAGGAGAGTGCCCGTTGGTTCCTTAATAATGATGAATGTTGCATGGAGAAAAGTGTATAGATAACTCAGGTTTCAGTTTAATGTCAAATATTTCTGGGGAGGATGTACTTTGAGAGGCAGATAGATAGGGTAGACCAATTTAATCCACCTAATAAGTATGCTTAATCGAATCTGGATTTTAGGCTTTGTGAAAACTCTTCCATAAAACAGCTCTTTTTTGCTTCCTCTCTATTCCTAATGCAGCACTGATATATATACAGGAAACTCTCCTTCCTAGGGGTCCTGACTTTTTTTTTTTTAATCCCCTAGCATGGTGAAATTATGTATTCAGTTTCTCAGCCTCTTGGCAGCCACTCAAGAATTAGCTGATGACTCAAAAGGAAAAAAAGAGCTGAAAGTGAGGCAAACCTTTCTGAATGTCCCTTCTCCCCTGGGTCATAGAACCTTCAGTCTTTCCTCACTAATTTGCAAATGCCTTCAGACAGCTTTCTTAAAGGTAGTCCTGTCTGCTTGTTATTGTATTGCCTGATACAAGCTAGTCTTCCATAGCCAGAAGTGGAAATCCAGAACTGCTTGTTTTTTGTAGCCTTGGAGAACTGAGCTTGTTTTGTAGTGAAGAGGAAGGACAAATTTCAGTTCTTCTGTTCACAAATAAGACTCTGTTATAGAGCGTGAGCTTCTCCTTGTTTGCAAAGGATAATGGAGGTCCATCTTAGCCTGGGAGGCAGGTAGGTGGTGTGTGTGTGTGTGTGTGTGTGTGTGTGTGTGTGTGTGT